>CAXAKS010000263.1:27500-168941 GCA_963969495.1 Ceratothoa steindachneri | reverse complement strand
GCAACTCCTTCCCCCGAAGTTTTCACTCTATCTATAGACTTTGCATATTTTGCAGGTTAGCTTTCGAAACGGAGGACCATTCTTCTTCGCCATCTTACAAAAATCTCGGACCATACGCATTAAAAAAGGGGTTTTTGGTTGTGATTTTCTCTCGCACTAATCTCATCCGCCTATTTCCAGGAGGTTTTCGGTCGTTCGGCGAACAGAAACCCTTTGATCAAGCACACCAACCCTAAGGTCTCCCCTGGGCCGGACGTCCCCAATCGTGCCGCAGCTCCCAACTGAGCAGCACGAGAGCCCCAGTGAACTGGTTCTCTGATTTTTCGACAGGGGTGCTTGAGGTGTAACTGTCTTCCTACTAAGCCCTACTAATCAACTAAAAACGGCCAGACTTGAGGCAAATAGTAAAGCTAAGTGCCCACGACTTCATCCGAGATCTTTAGCTGATCTGGCAACCAGCAAGGCACAAAAGCTCTCTCTCCAAAGATCAGTTGAGCCTTTATTCACCAAGTAGCGGTCACAGGGAGCTGGTCAGGCAATTACACGTTAGGAGAAAGCTTTTAAGGGGTACCTAGCATTTCTCCATTAATCGTACCCCAAACGCCTAAGATCCCTTCAATCTCAGTCTCTTGTAACCTATGAGTGCTCCAAGGCGTTATTTAAAGAGGTTCCAATGCCTCTCTTCTCACCCGGCATAAAGTAGCTGGTGAGGCCCTTATTACTAAACAACTTATGTGTAATAGAGATGAATGTTTGTTTTTTTGTTGTTGGAATTTTTTTAACAGTTGAAGAGAGTTGGTGAAACTTAGTACTAACAGAATCGAATGGGTTGGTAGGGGGATGCAAGGAGACGCATCAAAGAAGTGGTAGAGAAGTTTGACAACCCTTAGTCTGGATCCTACTACAGCTACCTTACTGGCATGGGTGACCCTACCGGACTAAAAGTCCCCCAGCTTAGCTAGCTTAACTCAGGCAGATCACGCAAGCTCTCTCACCGACGACAAGGTGGCTGTGTTGAGAGAGAGAGAGAGAGAGAGAGAGAGAGAGAGAGAGAGAGAGAGAAGAGAGAGAGAGAGAGAGAGAGAGAGAGAGAGAGAGGAGAGGGAGAGGAGAGGGAGAGGGAGAGGGAGGGAGGGAGGGAGGGAGGGAGGGAAGGGAGAGAGAGAGAGAGAGAGAGAGAGAGAGAGAGAGAGAGAGAGAGAGAGAGAGAGAGAGAGAGAGAGAGAGAGAGAGAGAGAGAGAGAGAGAGAGAGAGAGAGAGAGAGAGAGAGAGGAGAGAGAGGGAGAGGGAGAGGGAGAGAGGGAGAGGGAGGGAGGGAGGAGGGAGGGAGGGAGGGAGGGAGAGGAGAGAGAGAGAGAGAGAGAGAGAGAGAGAGAGAGAGAGAGAGAGAGAGAGAGAGAGAGAGAGAGAGAGAGAGAGAGAGAGGAGAGAGAGAGATACAAAATAGGGAAATTTAAATTCATAGAATTATTAACTACATTGGTATTTTTTTGGAGTTGTTCGACCTGTCCTCTTTTGTTAACAGATGTTTTACCAGTCAGAAAAATATATTCAAAGATACACCGTTCGCTCCAATTCACCACTACCTACACTCCCCTTGTGTAGTCATTGAATAAAAACAGTTCTCTCAGAATGTAAATATATTCTATTTCGTTTATAGACAAAATAATAGGAGGTGAAATGAGAATGGAATCGCTTCCAGAAAGCAAATATGTAAAGGTTTTCCAAATTGAGAATTTTGTTGCTTGATCATTCCTCTCGTTGGCCTCTTTTGACGCATTTTTTTCAACAACCAACTCGTTCTACCACTCCCACATAACAAACAAATGCAGTTCTTAAATTTCAAAGGGTGCTGCAATGTTTCAGGCCGCCTCACCCATAAATATCATTACATCTCGTGCGTCGGGAGACGCTTTTGAATAGATTCATTCATAGGCCATGGCATTCTGTATCAGCCCCCCCCTCCCACACGTCCAAGGCTCTCTTACGTCCTCCCAGACTCCCACGTCGTTACTTCTCTGTTACTGCGCTTGGCAAGTTGGCGTCTGCTATTCGCTTCTACTACTCCAGTCTGCCAGTGACTCGTTGAAACCCGTGTGGTTTGGTTGGTTCTCTCTCCCGTCCGCTTTTTCCCGCTTTATTCATTTTGTTGAAAGGCCGTTTATTAAAGAACAACAAACAGGAGCTTCAAAAAATCAAGACATTCCTTCTCAACAAAACGTTTTATTTCACTACTCTAAAATGAAAAGAATTCCTAACTTATACACTTGCAAACTTATTTAGATATAATTTTTCCTAATTTTGAGTCAAAATTTTGCTTAAAAAAATTGTGACGAAATTTGTTCTGGGAGAAACTTAAAAGAAGGTAGGTGCAAATTTCCTACGGAATCTCTAATATTCACAAATCTTTGATTTTGAGAGGGGCTCTACTTCGTGATTTGGAAGGATAGGGGGTCAGTACCGACCACTGCATGTGTAATAATAAATATGAGGGATGTTTGTGCGTAAAACGTAAAAATATTTCCAATTCATTATCAATATTTGGCCACTGGAGTAGTGGTTTGTGTTGGTACGCGCCACCGTTTATCTGAGTGGGGGCCAGCTTGATAAGGATGGCGAGGGACGGGATGGATAAGTATGGCGAGGGACGGGGTGGATAAGAATTGCGAGGAGCGCGATGGAGGCAGTGATGAGTCCGGGACATCTTCGGCTGACTTCTACCTAGTCATCTCATCGCGCTCAAACAAGGCAGAGGCAAATATTTCTTCCACAATATCTGTAGGCGGTCATCATCTCGGTCAGTGTCATCAGAGATGGAGACACGTGACGAGGCTAGGGTAGACAACTACCGGCGGAAATATATTTTCTGCACATTTCACTACCTCCACTTTCTTCAAACTTTCTGGCGGAAACGCCCTCGTTGGTTTTCGCTATTTAGTTTGAATTAATTAATAACAATAAGTAGAAGAACCATAGAGAACCTTCTTCAGGAACACGCATATACTCTGAATGGGGCCACGCCTCAGGGTCCTCGTTGATCAACGAGAAACCTCGGTGACATGTTATCATTAATAAAAACCCATCTACGGCCCCCCGTACCACACCTCTCTAATTTGACGGCTGATATTTATGGGTTTTTACAAGAGAAGATATTTGGTTGAAAATTTGTTGGCAGCTGTAATCCTAAAGTTCCCCAAATGCGAAACAAGACTTGATCAAATAAAATGTGTTCGGTTTAACAACCAATCTACACTGGTTTTGACGCCTTTTATTGCTCAGTAAGGATCTACAGCTTAACGCAGGATCCGAACACAAGATTTGGTATCTTATACCTTAAGTTTCCTCTATTTTTGCTTGAGATTTCATAACACCAACCCTAAATTTCCTGCGCCTGTTCAATATTTGATAGCTTCAAATCCTAAATTTACTGGATTGACAAGATCTATTTTTATATTCTTTTACTAATTTAAAATTCTGTTTGCATAACTAAATTCTGCTTCGGCCATGTATAATAAACTCGTAAAGGTCAATAATGAAGATATAATCGTTTCGTGCAATTTAGCATAATTTATAGCAATATTTGGATTGCTCCTCAAGCCCCTTAACCTTTTGAGCGGTGAGATGCAACTTTGCCATTAACTTTCTGAGAAGGATCTCACATAATGGCAAAATACCAATGATTTTCAGAATACGTTCTCTTTCGAAGCAATGGGGGACGTCAAGGTAGTAACAAAATCAAGTAGGCATCTTTATACGAAATATCTATGCTAAAATCGAAGTTACGAACACTTATTTAACATGAAACTTTTACATTATACAGAAAATAAATTAACATAAAATGATTTCATATTATCTTGTGGTCAAGTTAACACTACGAACGTCTCTTTTTTTTTGTATTTTGGTGACGTTTTCTGGAGAGGCGTCACACGCTAACCAGATCAGACATTGGACGCCTTTTGGGATCGGGCATAATCAAACTAATGGCGAATTTAATGAAAATTTGGACTTTGTGATATTGTTAAATTCGTTATTTGAAAGAAAATACCACAAAAGGTGTGACAAACAATAGGCGACCTGCACTACAAAAGATTAAAACTATTATTTGTACACAATGAATTTTAACCTTCAGACACAAAGATAATTTTTTCACTCACTTCATTTTCGAATAAATTTGCATGATGGGTCAAAATATAACCACTTATTTGTATCCCAAATCACGGCAGCTCAAGACTTGTCCTGGCTGTTTTTTGTGGTGTGATTTACCTCTTTGGCAGAAGCCAAAGTATCTAAATTTTAACGAAAATTATTTTAATTCATAATTTTCCCCAGAAAAGTCATTGAGCGATAGTCTTTTTCTGAGGTTTTATTCTCTTTTTAAGGAATTTCAATTAAATAATGTAAATAATATTATTTTGGAGTTCAACTAAAGCGTATAAGATAAAAATAAGATATAATGCTTTGAATAAAATGTCTCTCCCACGCTGTTTACGTTAGTGCCACTGGTGGTTCCGGGGAAATTTTGGTGGGGCGTGGGCGTGGGATCTAAGAATATTCCTTGACAATGAGCATTCATCTGTGGTGTTTTTATATATGATTTTGCAAAAAATGGCAACCAACAGGTATTTGAAGAAAGATAGAACTTAGTTCATTGGCTAATTTAGCTCAGTCGCTTCAACTTGCTTATCGTTGCAACGTGATGAAACAATGAATAATTTCTTCATAAAGAAGTTGCCATTACATGGCTATGTAACGAGGTTGAATGGAAATGCCCCAACACCGCTAAATTAGCGAGGGGACTTTTGATTAATTTTTCCTCGTCTTATTTGGATGATTATGGCTGTTGGCGATTTGATCCAGCCAAGAGAAACCGACTTGAAATTCCAAAACATTGTGATTGAAGCTAACAAAATTGTCTCCTCGAATCAAGGTCTCACTAAACTAAAGTGATTCATCTATTCTTTTTTGGCCAAAAAATATGTTAGAAATTTATCAAAAATAGTTATATTTTTAACGGGTATGTAGGCGAGTGCGACTCTATATCTCGCTATGTCGGCATGGTCCGTCCGTCAGTCTCCGTTTCGATTTTTTTTTTTTTTGCAATAACCTCATAACTATTGACTGATTCTAACGAAATTTGAAACCCTTTTGTTGTTTTCCATTCTCTTTCGAATGATATAATTGCCAAAGTCCTCCCAAAGTTAGCCGGGTAATTATTTGGCAATGACATCATAACTATTCGGCCGATTCTAACGGAATTTGAAACCCTATGTTATTTTACATTCTCTTTCGAATGATCTAATTGCCAAGGTCGTCCCAAGTTAGTCCGAGAATTATTGAAAGTTTTGAAGGTCATAAATGAGAATAAGTGAGAGCACGCGACTTTGGTCAGCAGACCTTGTTTTTAACCACCCGTGGAGCCCAAGTTTTTTTTTCTGAAAAGTTATAGTGACGCCTGGGGGAAGGGAAAAGGTTGGAAAACACTGCCTTAGACCATCGATAGTTTGCGTTGTTTTACCTGACAGTTTACTTCAATTCAAAGTTGAGTATATTTTATTTCTACCATAAATATGCCCGCCCTCGATTTTTGTAGGCGCTTTGTTAAAATATCTCGATTTAAAAAAAAATCCGAAATTGCTCTATAGTGTCTGTTAGTTGGAATTACATCATATGGCTTTGTATATCAATTTGAAGAGATTTTTTTCTGAATTAAAATATGATATGGACAATTCATATTGATAAATTTTACAGAAAATATGATTGATTAAAATAGCATTCGGGGGTGAGGCTTATATATCTAATGTCAAGGAATGCGGTATAAAAATTAGAGGCCTAACGACATTTAGCAATCGCCTTTTGAATTTGAATCTAATGTTAAGCTTTCGAATTAGGAATATTACGATTTTATTTAAAAATTGCGGGAGGGGTGGTGCACCTGGGTTTGCCCCCCCACCCTCTCCATTTTGAAATTAACTTTAAAATGATATAAAATACAATATGATGCGATTGCAATATCCTAACAAACCCCCCCCCCCCAAAAAAAAAAAACCCAAAAGCACTCTTTTGGAATTTGCCCAAGAAAAAACACGTAACAATATGTGACTAGAACAATAACATGACTTGTGTGGATATAATGAAACAAGTTTATGCGATTGATCGTAAGATTTACAAACGGTGGCCTAATTATGTCTCTAGTTTCTAGAAACAGTTATGACAAATGCGGCCATCCTTTAAAAGGCAACGATTGGGGCTAAAAATGATATCATCTAAGGAATTTCGTCTTTCAGTGGTGGTGGATAGGTTATAACAAACTAGAAATAATGAATGCCTGAAATGTCACTCTGCTTGGCGAAAAAGAAGTCTTCTTGTCAAGAGCATCATACAAAAAGGTCAGGTGGCACAAAATATAGCCCACCATTAATTAACCCTAGGATTTTTTTTCAGAATTGTATGATTGAATAAAATTTTAACATTCTAAAAGTTTAATTTTTAGAATTAAACTTTTTTTAGTTTAGTATGCCATGGTAATTTTGTTTTTTAAAATGGCAATATATTTCTTGTGCAAATAAAGTTGCTTTCTTTAATCCTTAGCCTGAAATAGCTAATATCGCTTCGGAAAATTCAACCTTAATTTCTTTTCGTATGCATTGTTTTCATTAGTAATTTATATAACTGTTCCATCCTAGGCGACCTCTAGTTTATTTTCATTTCGTTGTTTATTGTCATGCCCTTTTCTAATAAATAGATAGTTATCATATTTCCTTATGTTTTTTCGCTTTTTTGTAATTTGCTTGAATTTGACAAAAAAAACCTATTTTGTTTAAAAGTAAAATGTGGCCGCAGCACCACAGTAAGTAAAAAAAAGAAATGTAGACATTTTAATATTAATATAGAATATCAAAAATATGGCTTTGTACCAGCACCAAAAACCAACAACAACTAATGTGCCTGTTGTGTGAAATAGACTTTTCAAATGAAGTCGCCACGAAACCTCCCAAGCTTTTTGAACATTTGAAGAAAATACATTTAATAAAGCATGGTAAGTGTTACCATATTTGCAGTCACCTCGAAACAACTAACAAAAATGGAAACCCATTGGAAATATTTTTGCTAGCACTTCAAAACAATCCAGTGATGGTTTGCGTACATCATGTAACTCTTATGCTGATTGCTACACTTGGTTAGCCTCAGACAATTTGATAAGAGCTTATTCTGCCAGCAATAACAGAGGTTTTGTTACCCGAACAAATTATTAAAGGTTTTCCTCTACGTGTTAACTCTGTTCAAAGAAGAGTGGATGAAATGTCTGAAAATATTGAGAGCACCTAGTGCAAGATGCTTACAACAAGAGGATTTGGATTACAATGAGATGAGTCCACTCTAGAAGGCAATACATGTTTGCCCCTTGTTTATGTTTGTTTCATCAAAAGATGAAAGTCTGGTTCAAATATAGAAAAAAATAGAAAAGAGCGATGGGGGTATTTTTTGTGGAAAACTTTTCAAAAGGAAAGACCTTACGATTGCCAACATTCTTGCTTGTGCAGCAAATGGGGCGTCATTGGTTAAAGTTTGTCATCGCAGGTTAATCATACAACATGACATCGCTGTTTTAACATACAACATGGCACCTTCAAGTATATTGGGTATACTTAAATGAGCTACAGAGAGACATACCTGACAGAATTCAAGAGCATCATTTTTTGCTTAATATACCAGGCTTGATGGTCAATCCACTCCAATAGATGTGAGCAATGAGGAAACCGGAATGGTGGAGCAATGACTCATTTCAGTAAAAAAAATACATTGAGCTGAGGGCGAAATTAAAAAATATAGAATATCAAGATTTTTTTGTTACATTTATGACATGCAATGTGAAACAAAGTCATGATGCATTTTATTGCCTTACCACCATCACATTTATTAGAGCGAGGCTTCACTGCAGTCTTTCCAAGCAAAGCAACAGACTGAGAATTACTGAGGGCCGGGATTTAAGACTTCTCCCAGTATAGTGTTGAGAAGCTGATAATCGCCCTCTGCATCAGGCGCATCCTCCCCCTTAAAACTGTAAAAACAATTTAGTTACAGGTGATATGTAAATTTTTCATCCCATACTACTAAACCAACTAAATAAATTGGTCTACTACGCTTAATTTTATTTATGAAATACGTTTATTTATACAAGTATGTCCCTATTTTAAATTTTTAGCTACTCATAATATGGTCGATAAATATAATATTTATAAAAATATAAAATAGGAACATACTCCCAACCCACCCTGTAGTGTTAGATTAGTTGTGTTGAATTTGCAAGGTTGGTCTATGGGGGGCGGCAAACGAAAATGTTTGGGAACCACTGGGCTTTTGGAACTAGTTCCTCCTTTAATTTTTATCGCAGACAAAATTAAACACAAAACTGATGAAAGGATTTCTCTGCATTACGAATGGAAATAATGGCGTTTGTGTCACAACATAAGAGGAGGGAGGTGGATTTGTAAAACAAATATAATTTTTATGTTCTAATAATTTCTCTGCATTACGAATGGAAATAATGGCGTTTGTGTCAAAACATAAGAGGAGTGAGGTGGATTTGTAAAACAAATATAATATTTATGTTCTAATAATTTCTCTGCATTACCCACGGAAATAATGGCGTTTGTGTCAAAACATAAGAGGAGTGAGGTGGATTTGTAAAACAAATATAATTTTTATGTTCTAATAATTTCTCTGCATTACGAATGGAAATAATGGCGTTTGTGTCAAAACATAAGAGGAGTGAGGTGGATTTGTAAAACAAATATAATTTTTATGTTCTAATAATTTCTCTGCATTACGAATGGAAATAATGGCGTTTGTGTCAAAACATAAGAGGAGTGAGGTGGATTTGTAAAACAAATATAATTTTTATGTTCTAATAATTTCTCTGCATTACGAATGGAAATAATGGCGTTTGTGTCAAAACATAAGAGGAGTGAGGTGGATTTGTAAAACAAATATAATTTTTATGTTCTAATAATTTCTCTGCATTACGAATGGAAATAATGGCGTTTGTGTCAAAACATAAGAGGAGTGAGGTGGATTTGTAAAACAAATATAATTTTTATGTTCTAATAATTTCTCTGCATTACGAATGGAAATAATGGCGTTTGTGTCACAACATAAGAGGAGTGAGGTGGATTTGTAAAACAAATATAATTTTTATGTTCTAATAATTTCTCTGCATTACCCACGGAAATAATGGCGTTTGTGTCAAAACATAAGGGGAGTGAGGTGGATTTGTAAAACAAATATAGTTTTTATGTTCTAATAATTTCTCTGCATTACGAATGGAAATAATGGCGTTTGTGTCAAAACATAAGAGGAGTGAGGTGGATTTGTAAAACAAATATAATTTTTATGTTCTAATAATTTCTCTGCATTACGAATAGAAATAATGGCGTTTGTGTCAAAACATAAGAGGAGTGAGGTGGATTTGTAAAACAAATATAATTTTTATGTTCTAATAATTTCTCTGCATTACGAATGGAAATAATGGCGTTTGTGTCAAAACATAAGAGGAGTGAGGTGCATTTGTAAAACAAATATAATTTTTATGTTCTAATAATTTCTCTGCATTACGAATGGAAATAATGGCGTTTGTGTCAAAACATAAGAGGAGCGAGGTGGATTTGTAAAACAAATATAATTTTTATGTTCTAATAATTTCTCTGCATTACGAATGGAAATAATGGCGTTTGTGTCAAAACATAAGAGGAGTGAGGTGGATTTGTAAAACAAATATAATTTCTATGTTCTAATAATTTCTCTGCATTACGAATGGAAATAATGGCGTTTGTGTCACAACATAAGAGGAGTGAGGTGGATTTGTAAAACAAATATAATTTTTATGTTCTAATAATTTCTCTGCATTACGAATGGAAATAATGGCGTTTGTGTCAAAACATAAGGGGAGTGAGGTGGATTTGTAAAACAAATATAATTTTTATGTTCTAATAATTTCTCTGCATTACCCACGGAAATAATGGCGTTTGTGTCAAAACATAAGAGGAGTGAGGTGGATTTGTAAAACAAATATAATATTTATGTTCTAATAATTTCTCTGCATTACGAATAGAAATAATGGCGTTTGTGTCAAAACATAAGGGAGTGAGGTGGATTTGTAAAACAAATATAATTTTTATGTTCTAATAATTTCTTTGCATTACAAATGGAAATAATGGCGTTTGTGTCAAAACATAAGAGGAGTGAGGTGGATTTGTAAAACAAATATAATTTTTATGTTCCAATAATTTCTCTGCATTACGAATGGAAATAATGGCGTTTGTGTCACAACATAGGAGGAGTGAGGTGGCTTTGTCAAACAAATATAATTTTTATGTTCTAATAATTTCTCTGCATTACGAATGGAAATAATGGCGTTTGTGTCACAACATAAGAGGAGTGAGGTGGATTTGTAAAACAAATATAATTTTTATGTTCTAATAATTTCTCTGCATTACGAATGGAAATAATGGCGTTTGTGTCAAAACTTAAGAGGGGTGAAGTGGATTTGTAAAACAAATATAATTTATATGTTCTAATAATTTCTCTGCATTACGAATGGAAATAATAACGTTTGTGTCAAAACATAAGAGGAGTGAGGTGGATTTATAAAACAAATATAATTTTTATGTTCTAATAATTTCTCTGCATTACGAATGGAAATAATGGTGTTTGTGTCAAAACATAAGAGGAGTGAGGTGGATTTGTAAAACAAATATAATTTTTTGTTCTAATAATTTCTCTGCATTACGAGTGGAAATAATGGCGTTTGTGTCAAAACATAAGAGGAGTGAGGTGGATTTGTAAAACAAATATAATTTTTATGTTCTAATAATTTCTCTGCATTGCGAATGGAAATAATGGCGTTTGTGTCAAAACATAAGAGGAGTGAGGTGGATTTGTAAAACAAATATAATTTTTATGTTCTAATAATTTTTCTGCATTACGAATGGAAATAATGGCGTTTGTGTCACAACATAAGAGGAGTGAGGTGGATTTGTAAAACAAATATAATTTTTATGTTCTAATAATTTCTCTGCATTACGAAAGGAAATAATGGCGTTTGTGTCAAAACATAAGAGGAGTGAGGTGGATTTGTAAAACAAATATAATTTTTATGTTCTAATAATTTCTCTGCATTACGAATGGAAATAATGGCGTTTGTGTCAAAACATAAGAGGAGTGAGGTGGATTTGTAAAACAAATATAATTTTTATGTTCTAATAATTTCTCTGCATTACGAATGGAAATAATGGCGTTTGTGTCAAAACATAAGAGGAGTGAGGTGGATTTGTAAAACAAATATATTTTTTATGTTCTAATAATTTCTCTGCATTGCGAATGGAAATAATGGCGTTTGTGTCAAAACATAAGAGGAGTGAGGTGGATTTGTAAAACAAATATAATTTTTATGTTCTAATAATTTCTCTGCATTACGAATGGAAATAATGGCGTTTGTGTCAAAACATAAGAGGAGTGAGGTGGATTTGTAAAACAAATATAATTTTTATGTTCTAATAATTTCTCTGCATTACGAATGGAAATAATGGCGTTTGTGTCAAAACATAAGAGGAGTGAGGTGGATTTGTAAAACAAATATAATTTTTATGTTCTAATAATTTCTCTGCATTACGAATGGAAATAATGGCGTTTGTGTCAAAACATAAGAGGAGTGAGGTGGATTTGTAAAACAAATATAATTTTTATGTTCTAATAATTTCTCTGCATTACGAATGGAAATAATGGCGTTTGTGTCACAACATAAGAGGAGTGAGGTGGATTTGTAAAACAAATATAATTTTTATGTTCTAATAATTTCTCTGCATTACGAATGGAAATAATGGCGTTTGTGTCACAACATAAGAGGAGTGAGGTGGATTTGTAAAACAAATATAATTTTTATGTTCTAATAATTTCTCTGCATTACGAATGGAAATAATGGCGTTTGTGTCACAACATAAGAAGAGTGAGGTGGATTTGTAAAACAAATATAATTTTTATGTTCTAATAATTTCTCTGCATTACGAATGGAAATAATGGCGTTTGTGTCAAAACATAAGAGGAGTGAGGTGGATTTGTAAAACAAATATAATTTTTATGTTCTAATAATTTCTCTGCATTACGAATGGAAATAATGGCGTTTGTGTCAAAACATAAGAGGAGTGAGGTGGATTTGTAAAACAAATATAATTTTTATGTTCTAATAATTTCTCTGCATTACGAATGGAAATAATGGCGTTTGTGTCACAACATAAGAGGAGTGAGGTGGATTTGTAAAACAAATATAATTTTTATGTTCTAATAATTTCTCTGCATTACGAATGGAAATAATGGCGTTTGTGTCAAAACATAAGAGGAGTGAGGTGGATTTGTAAAACAAATATAATTTTTATGTTCTAATAATTTCTCTGCATTACGAATGGAAATAATGGCGTTTGTGTCAAAACATAAGAGGAGTGAGGTGGATTTGTAAAACAAATATAATTTTTATGTTCTAATAATTTCTCTGCATTACGAATGGAAATAATGGCGTTTGTGTCAAAACATAAGAGGAGTGAGGTGGATTTGTAAAACAAATATAATTTTTATGTTCTAATAATTTCTCTGCATTACGAATGGAAATAATGGCGTTTGTGTCAAAACATAAGAGGAGTGAGGTGGATTTGTAAAACAAATATAATTTTTATGTTCTAATAATTTCTCTGCATTACGAATGGAAATAATGGCGTTTGTGTCACAACATAAGAGGAGTGAGGTGGATTTGTAAAACAAATATAATTTTTATGTTCTAATAATTTCTCTGCATTACGAATGGAAATAATGGCGTTTGTGTCACAACATAAGAGGAGTGAGGTGGATTTGTAAAACAAATATAATTTTTATTTTCTAATAATTTCTCTGCATTACGAATGGAAATAATGGCGTTTGTGTCAAAACATAAGAGGAGTGAGGTGGATTTGTAAAACAAATATAATTTTTATGTTCTAATAATTTCTCTGCATTACGAATGGAAATAATGGCGTTTGTGTCAAAACATAAGAGGAGTGAGGTGGATTTGTAAAACAAATATAATTTTTATGTTCTAATAATTTCTCTGCATTACGAATGGAAATAATGGCGTTTGTGTCAAAACATAAGAGGAGTGAGGTGGATTTGTAAAACAAATATAATTTTTATGTTCTAATAATTTCTCTGCATTACGAATGGAAATAATGGCGTTTGTGTCAAAACATAAGAGGAGTGAGGTGGATTTGTAAAACAAATATAATTTTTATGTTCTAATAATTTCTCTGCATTACGAATGGAAATAATGGCGTTTGTGTCAAAACATAAGAGGAGTGAGGTGGATTTGTAAAACAAATATAATTTTTATGTTCTAATAATTTCTCTGCATTACGAATGGAAATAATGGCGTTTGTGTCACAACATAAGAGGAGTGAGGTGGATTTGTAAAACAAATATAATTTTTATGTTCTAATATTTTCTCTGCATTACGAATGGAAATAATGGCGTTTGTGTCACAACATAAGAGGAGTGAGGTGGATTTGTAAAACAGATATAATTTTTATGTTCTAATAATTTCTCTGAATTACGAATGGAAATAATGGCGTTTGTGTCAAAACATAAGAGGAGTGAGGTGGATTTGTAAAACAAATATAATTTTTATGTTCTAATAATTTCTCTGCATTACGAATGGAAATAATGGCGTTTGTGTCAAAACATAAGAGGAGTGAGGTGGATTTGTAAAACAAATCTAATTTTTATGTTCTAATAATTTCTCTGCATTACGAATGGAAATAATGGCGTTTGTGTCAAAACATAAGAGGAGTGAGGTGGATTTGTAAAACAAATATAATTTTTATGTTCTAATAATTTCTCTGCATTACGAATGGAAATAATGGCGTTTGTGTCACAACATAAGAGAAGTGAGGTGGATTTGTAAAACAAATATAATTTTTATGTTCTAATAATTTCTCTGAATTACGAATGGAAATAATGGCGTTTGTGTCACAACATAAGAGGAGTGAGGTGGATTTGTAAAACAAATATAATTTTTATGTTCTAATAATTTCTCTGAATTACGAATGGAAATAATGGCGTTTGTGTCACAACATAAGAGGAGTGAGGTGGATTTGTAAAACAAATATAATTTTTATGTTGTAATAATTTCTCTGAATTACGAATGGAAATAATGGCGTTTGTGTCAAAACATAAGAGGAGTGAGGTGGATTTGTAAAACAAATATAATTTTTATGTTCTAATAATTTCTCTGCATTACGAATGGAAATAATGTCGTTTGTGTCACAACATAAGAGAAGTGAGGTGGATTTGTAAAACAAATATAATTTTTATGTTCTAATAATTTCTCTGCATTACGAATGGAAATAATGGCGTTTGTGTCAAAACATAAGAGGAGTGAGGTGGATTTGTAAAACAAATATATTTTTTATGTTCTAATAATTTCTCTGCATTGCGAATGGAAATAATGGCGTTTGTGTCAAAACATAAGAGGAGTGAGGTGGATTTGTAAAACAAATATAATTTTTATGTTCTAATAATTTCTCTGCATTACGAATGGAAATAATGGCGTTTGTGTCAAAACATAAGAGGAGTGAGGTGGATTTGTAAAACAAATATAATTTTTATGTTCTAATAATTTCTCTCCATTACGAATGGAAATAATGGCGTTTGTGTCAAAACATAAGAGGAGTGAGGTGGATTTGTAAAACAAATATAATTTTTATGTTCTAATAATTTCTCTGAATTACGAATGGAAATAATGGCGTTTGTGTCACAACATAAGAGGAGTGAGGTGGATTTGTAAAACAAATATAATTTTTATGTTCTAATAATTTCTCTGAATTACGAATGGAAATAATGGCGTTTGTGTCAAAACATAAGAGGAGTGAGGTGGATTTGTAAAACAAATATAATTTTTATGTTCTAATAATTTCTCTGCATTACGAATGGAAATAATGTCGTTTGTGTCACAACATAAGAGAAGTGAGGTGGATTTGTAAAACAAATATAATTTTTATGTTCTAATAATTTCTCTGCATTACGAATGGAAATAATGGCGTTTGTGTCAAAACATAAGAGGAGTGAGGTGGATTTGTAAAACAAATATATTTTTTATGTTCTAATAATTTCTCTGCATTGCGAATGGAAATAATGGCGTTTGTGTCAAAACATAAGAGGAGTGAGGTGGATTTGTAAAACAAATATAATTTTTATGTTCTAATAATTTCTCTGCATTACGAATGGAAATAATGGCGTTTGTGTCAAAACATAAGAGGAGTGAGGTGGATTTGTAAAACAAATATAATTTTTATGTTCTAATAATTTCTCTGCATTACGAATGGAAATAATGGCGTTTGTGTCAAAACATAAGAGGAGTGAGGTGGATTTGTAAAACAAATATAATTTTTATGTTCTAATAATTTCTCTGCATTACGAATGGAAATAATGGCGTTTGTGTCAAAACATAAGAGGAGTGAGGTGGATTTGTAAAACAAATATAATTTTTATGTTCTAATAATTTCTCTGCATTACGAATGGAAATAATGGCGTTTGTGTCAAAACATAAGAGGAGTGAGGTGGATTTGTAAAACAAATATAATTTTTATGTTCTAATAATTTCTCTGCATTACGAATGGAAATAATGGCGTTTGTGTCAAAACATCAGAGGAGTGAGGTGGATTTGTAAAACAAATATAATTTTTATGTTCTAATAATTTCTCTGCATTACGAATGGAAATAATGGCGTTTGTGTCAAAACATAAGAGGAGTGAGGTGGATTTGTAAAACAAATATAATTTTTATGTTCTAATAATTTCTCTGCATTACGAATGGAAATAATGGCGTTTGTGTCACAACATAAGAGGAGTGAGGTGGATTTGTAAAACAAATATAATTTTTATGTTCTAATAATTTCTCTGCATTACGAATGGAAATAATGGCGTTTGTGTCACAACATAAGAAGAGTGAGGTGGATTTGTAAAACAAATATAATTTTTATGTTCTAATAATTTCTCTGCATTACGAATGGAAATAATGGCGTTTGTGTCAAAACATAAGAGGAGTGAGGTGGATTTGTAAAACAAATATAATATTTATGTTCTAATAATTTCTCTGCATTACGAATGGAAATAATGGCGTTTGTGTCAAAACATAAGAGGAGTGAGGTGGATTTGTAAAACAAATATAATTTTTATGTTCTAATAATTTCTCTGCATTACGAATGGAAATAATGGCGTTTGTGTCACAACATAAGAGGAGTGAGGTGGATTTGTAAAACAAATATAATTTTTATGTTCTAATAATTTCTCTGCATTACGAATGGAAATAATGGCGTTTGTGTCACAACATAAGAGGAGTGAGGTGGATTTGTAAAACAAATATAATTTTTATGTTCTAATAATTTCTCTGCATTACGAATGGAAATAATGGCGTTTGTGTCACAACATAAGAGGAGTGAGGTGGATTTGTAAAACAAATATACTTTTTATGTTCTAATAATTATTAATAAGTCCACTTATCTTCCTACCAATCTTCTCTATTGAACCTATCCCCAATTCTGAGAGCCATACGTTCTAGATCCGCACACATACTGATTGTGACGTGTAGTCCTCTGTGTTGGGTGGGAGGTCGTACCGCCCCAATATTTGCTCTAAGGGTGTGGAATGATCTACCGGTCCGTTACGCCCCCACCCCATCCCCCGGACCTTGATGTGTCTAAGCCTGCCTTGAAGATCCATCTCATGTACCACGTCTTTTTAAATGGTAGGGAAGGTGCTATGCAAAGTCCTGTGAACTGAAGAGCGCCAGGCAAAACAATAACAACATAATCTCCCAAGACATAACTCGATTCATTCTGTTTCATCTGCCATTGTTGTTGTTATTGTTATTGTTGTGTTGATGCTAGTTTTCTCTACCGATTTAAACATCTGGTCCTTATTCCCGTGGCAATCCATCGTAATGCCAATCAGACAGAAATTGGGGCTTATCTGTCACAACCGTCGGAGCTAAAGACTTGTAAGGATCCCGTGACCTTATTCCCGCTCGCTTTATGGACCCCCTTGTTACAACTCGGCTGCATTCAGGTTGAACTCACTTTTCTTCGCCATTTCATTAACATTTGTACCACACGTCACAATGCCCCCATCATCATGGGAACCCCACGGACCGTGACCAAATCGCCTCGCAGATCTCATTAATCACTCGCTATCGGAGGATATTTTACTCCCACCCCTTGTTCAGGCGGGTGTCCTTAACAATGGCGAACATCTGAATTCCTAAATTCAAAGAAGCCTAATACCGGGAGACTTCATCAGAGGAAATAACTGTATCTTTCCTCACACCTTCCAATATTTAAAGTTTCTACAGAAACTCTACCTGTCCTTACTGTTTTATCTTGACGATCAGTGATTTTGGGCAACCCTCCCGGTCACAAGTTCGGTGTCCAAACGTCTTCGTAACAACAGGAGAATACATATGCTCTCATCACCTGCTGTCAATCTTTAGCTAGTTAGACACTAAGAAGGTACCTGATTTCAAAACCGACTCCGCAGGAGGAGACAGTCCACGGTATTATTTGACACTATTATTCTTTTATGGAGCTTTCGACGCGCGTGCACCTCTGAACTTTTTAACGATACCGTCAACAAATCTTTCGGAGGAAGTATTTCTAGAAGAGATTTTTCGGACGCGGAACCGCTTTGGTCCACAGCAGAGATGTCTACATCTAGTTTCTTTGTATATGTCTATTGTCAACAAAGAAAGTAATGTTATTTGCATTTAGTTCCGCTTCCTCAAGGTTTAGGCGAGTAAATTTGCGTAATAATGGTAGCACGCATTACTACACTCCCCCATAATTTTCGTCAGACTGTTTCGTCACTAAATCGATTCCTTCTTATTTTGCTAAATAATATATCTCAGGTTCTTAAAGATTCATTTATTAGTCTACGTAATAACATACACGCAACGTAACATAACAAAAATCTATTTCTGATAAAACTTTACGAATGAATTTTTCTCTCATTTCGAAAATCCCTTGGTAATACTTCAGATTCGGGGCGCACAGTAGGTGGCGCTGTTAGTAGGCTACAATTTTGGGCTACAATATATCTCTTATGACGTCAGACGGTAGCTTCAGATGTGACTAATTACGGCGTTATATTTTTTTTGTTGTTTTGGGGATTTGTAACTTTTAGTATGTATTATTTACTAAATATCTGCGCCTCTGCTCGTTTATAGTTTTTTTCTAAGTTAGGTAAGGTTTCTTGATGTCTTTTATTGTTTTTTGTTTTGTTTTCGTATTTTTTGTTTACTGCGAACGATAACAGCTTCTTACTGGCAACATCGTAGCTTATAAATTGGACCCGTTTTGCAAATGTTTTTCTTTCGTTATTGCGTTTTCGTGCTCTCCATGTGCTTCTTCGTTATTCGAATTCGGCTTTAGTTTGTATGATCGCGAAAAACTTTTAGATTATCTAGAGGCACATAAATTAATCAAGAAACCTATAAAAGTAAGAATTGTTTGTTATTAGGTTAGGTTTTTCTGCCAGTAAAAAGCTGTTGGGGAAAAAACCCCAGTTAATTCAAGGGGACTGCTCGTGGGGGAGATAACACTGCAGGGGGACCACCCCGCGATGATCCTGAGTTTCGATCAATTGGGATGGGGTCTGGGGGGCGCAGCCCCCAAGTATATACTCATATACAAAAAAAATATAACGCCGTAATTGTCCACATTTGACGCCACCGTCTGCCGTTATAAGGCATATATTGTAGCCCCAACTTGTAGCCTATAAACAGCGCCATCTATCGTGCGCCCCGAAACTGAAGTGTTACCAATCCCTTTAGGAAAATCCTTGTGTAACATGTCAATTGCGATTCCTTGAGGACAATCCACATGTAACTTGTGTACTGCTGTTCCCCGCATAATATTTCCTCCATATTCCAATATGTTTCACCTTTTTTGACTAAATTTGAGTGGCCTAAAATTGAGAGGGGCCCTTTTAGGGCCCCGTCGAGAATCTTAATATATCCGAACCCGCAATGGTTCTGATCCGAACGGGATTCTTTTAGCCATTTGGGGGGACGGACCCCCCAGGGCAATAGGGCAAATAAATAGGTATTCTTATGTAATTCGATGAGTTGAATAACATTGCTTCTATAACTTTTTTAATTAGACGGCTCTAAAACCTTGGGAATGACGGAGCTATCTTCGTCTTAAATTACCAAATTCTTGATATACCAAATGCTTCAAATATCACTCTTAATGTTTAACACTTAAATTCGAAATACTAACGGTGCACTATTCATGTCCAACTTCGTATTCAATATGTGGAAAGGATCAGAAGTTGCAGGGAAATTAAAATTTAGTCCTAGAACAGTTGTAAACTCTCGTCAACTTAGTTATAGAGGTGCAATTATGAAGCCGCTCTTAACTTCCATTAACAGGAGGAACAAGGATCTCTGGTTTTATGACAGGGATAATTTGCCGGAACTCTTTGCTCAGCTTTAGAACAATAGATTCATATCGTTTCTGTAAAATTATCCAGTCGAGATTTTGATGGAAACAGGTTACCAACAATTCAAACACGCTGGATCTTTTATAGCTTGGGGGATAGCATAGCAGACAACATACGAGGGGCGGTCAATAAGTTTTGCGAATCGGTAGGGCAAAACAGCAGAAGGGGGATGGCTGTTTGTGGGGGTGTTAGGACAAGTTATGACAAGTCAGGACCTGCAGCCGCACGCTCCTGCCCTGTCTATTTAAGAAGCAGTAGCTGATCGCAGATCGTCAGTCACAAAATTTTCAACAATGGAGAAGGTTGAGCACCGCGCAGTAATCAAATTTTTGACCAAGGAAGGCAAGAATGCAAAAGAGATCCATGAACGCATGGTTGCAGTGTACACCGACATCGCCCCTTCCTATGCAACCATTGCTCGCTGGAATAGGGAGTTCCGCCATGGTCGTGAGTCGCTTGAAGATGACCCCCGTCCAGGACGCCCGTCAGACGTGACCAACGAGGACAATGTGGCCCGTGTGGAGAGGATGATCCTCGAAAATCGACGGGTAAAGGTCGAAGAAATCGAGCGAGAACTTGGAATTTCACATAGAAGTGTTATCAAAATCATCCACGACAATTTGGCCATGACCAAGGTCTCTTCCCATTGGGTCCCTAGAAACCTCACGCCCCATGATCGAATTCAACGTCGTCAAAGACAACAAGGCCAGAGTTGCACAAGCTGCCCTGCACGAGTGCGGATTCGAGGAGCTTAACCATCCTCCCTACAGTTCCAGATCTGGCCCCTAGCGACTACTTTTTATTCCGCCAGCTTAAGGCTGCACTGCGTGGACGCCGGTTTGGGGACGATGAAGATGTCCAGCTCACCGTCCAGGATTGGATTGAACAGCAGTAGGGAGATTTCTGGTTGTCGGGAATTCGAAGCCTCAGGGACAAGTGGCGCAAGTGCATTGAAGTCGAGGGTAGTTATATTGAAAAATAATAAAACACTTTTCCTCATATCTCCTTTCCTTATATCCGAATTGCAAAAGTTATTGACCGCCCCTCGTACATGGTTTAGTGCGTTGGGACCATTAATTCAGAACGATGCATCTAAATTCTGTATGAGGAGGTGAGGGTGACGTCCTAGAGTGGTCAAACTGAAAAGTCAAATGATCTGGGAGATTACTCTTTATCCTATACTACAAAAAATGACGATTGGAGATTAGAAATAAAATCATATCAAGCGACATGAGGGCAGTTTTCTGTCTGTCTCTTTCTTTCTTTCTCCCCGTAAGCGGTGCGACGATTTGCCATCCTGGCCACCGTGCTGACGGGACTCAGCACCCCGTCCGACCACAGCTTAGCCTCCTCTCCTTCCTTCAGACACTTGTGTTCACCCCTTGTTTCCTCGTTTTTCATACAACCTCTCCCACAACCTTCTCTGGTCAGCTTCTAATTTCACAGGGTAGATACTGACCTTCTCAGCCAATTATCCCGTAACGGGGCTGAGGGGGGAAGGGACAATGATCCCTCACCCCTAAGCTCCATTTTTGGATGGTGGGTTTTTAATAACCTGCTTTATCCCTACCCGCATCTTCCTCACCTCTTCTTCCTTTCTCTTTTCAAACACTATCGAATTTTACGCTGTGTCCAAGATGGAGCCGCCATGCTGAGGGACTGCCAGGCCACCAGGCGGGAAGGGTGGTCCGAAATAGCCGCACTTGGCTCTGCCAGGCCTGTACTCACCCTTCGCAGAGCTGGTCACTGCGGGGGGTGATTAGCGTTTGCATCCCGTAATAAAAACAGGGTCACCATGCCCAATGATGAAAACTTTCACACAAAATCTCTCCCCATTTCCCCTTTAAGAACAACGGAGCCGCCCTCAGGCAGCTCAACATAAAAAATGGAAATATCCCCCCCCCTTCCTGTGGTTTCCCAGGAGACCCTCCATAACTCTTGAACCGGAGAGGAGGCTTACTCCTCTCCAGTGTCTACGGGTGCAGGGGGCTCACCCTCACCCCGTTCCTTGGAGTCACCACGTGATTCCATCTTAAACCTGGCAATCCCGCCTTTGCTTTCACAGAGGACTGCCAGGAAAGCCAGCAGGCAGCCCATAACCGGCCGCTCCCGGTTGAAGCGGCTCGGTAGGACAAACCCCCTTAGGGGGGGGGAGAAGAAAGGCCTCATCGGCCGCTTCCCTCTAAAGACCTGCTGGCCCAAATATTAAATCTAGCGGGAGTAAAGGCCTATGCCGTCCCCCCCAAAGAACAAGGACAAAACTGACATGACCTTTGATGTCATGGGGGGGGGGATGGCCAAATGGAGGTCCTCCTAAGATAGACATGCTCACTGACGCAGCCCATCCTAAGAAGGTGGGGTCTTCCATAGGAGCAGATTCGGGCTCGGCATTAAACAGCGAGCCCGATTCTGCTTCTGTGCGGGGCCCTCGCCAGAAGGATTGGGCTGCTAAGACATCCCAAGGA
Source organism: Ceratothoa steindachneri (assembly GCA_963969495.1). NCBI lineage: Eukaryota > Metazoa > Arthropoda > Malacostraca > Isopoda > Cymothoidae > Ceratothoa > Ceratothoa steindachneri. Next base: position 146,907 of record CAXAKS010000263.1, on the reverse strand, counting down.
GTGGAGGGATCTTCTCCTCCGGCCGGTGACCCCATGACTGCTGGGACATTTACCATCTTAGCGAAGGACCTTGCAGAGGCCAGCCCATCTGGCCTGGTAGCTCCTGCTGGGGGAGGGGAGAAGCGGGTTCATTCCCTGCCCTCCTCTCCTAAAAAGAAAAAAGAATAATAAAAAAAAGACCAAAAAGATTCAGGGCTCTTCTCTCTCCACGAAGGCCGCGGGAACGGACGAGGCCGCTAACATCCTTGAGCACGACCAAACCAAGATCGGCACGTCCGGTCACGTTGCTCGCCTAGGTGGGGAATCCAAAAATAAGACCAAAAGGGCGCAGAACAGAGCCTCGATTAAGTCGGAGCCCCTCATTCAGAGGTTACCTGGCGTCTTCGAGCCCGATGGCTTCAAATGCTTCTTAGTTATTCGCTCCACTGATGGCAGCATGTTGGCTAAGGGCAACATGATCCATCAGAGAAGAGCTTTAGCTGGTAGAGAGACGAAGGTGACCCGTTTCTCGGACGGGAGCCTTCTGGCAAATGCGGCGGATCCCTCCGAGGTGGCCAAGATAAGTGCTCTTCGGACACTTCATGGCACCCTGGTGAGTGTAACGCCGCACTCTACCATGAATTTGTGAAAGGAGTAGTTTATGCGAGGGAACTCTGGAAGACTACTCCATAGAAGATATCACTCTAGAGCTGGCCGACCATGGAATGGTTAAGGTCGAGCGTGTGATGAGAAAACAAGGAGGGGGCCTCGAGACCCACCCCTACACTCTTTGTCATGTTCGACTGTGAAAAGCTCCCTGAGTCGGTGCGTGAAGGTTGGTATCGCTCCTTCTGAAGCCATTTGTACCACGGCCGCGGAGGGGCTATTACTGTCACCACTTTGGCAATATGAATCGCTCATGTAGACGTACAAAGTCGGGGTCACCCGAAGTCTGTGTAAATTTCTCCAAGACCGCACACGATAAGTTCAAATCGTGTGTGGCCAAGTGTGTCAATTGCAAAGAGCCGCACCCCGCTTCTTCGAAGCAATGTGGTGCATATCTCTTTGAGAAAGAAATCCTGGCCGTTCAAGCCCAGGATCGACTCTCATTCCGCGAGGCTAAGGACTTGGTCCTGGCGCACCCGGCTCTTCCTGGGATGTCTAAAACCTCAATGGTTATAAAGATACCCTATGCCTCTGGCCCATCCAGGAGAATGAGCACGGTTGTTTCCGCGCCCATTCGGAGCCCTTCTGTGGGTTCTACTCAACCCGGGCCCTTCCCCTGCAAAGTTGGCGGCACAAAGAGTTCACACCCAGCCCCGGCTAAAACCAGGGCTTCCCTCCCTTTCCCCATCGTGATGGTTTCACGTAAGGCGAAACGACCGCGTGCCGGCACCAAGACCGTATACCCACATGAGGCAACACCCCTGAAGAGGGTCATGAGGCCATCTTCTTGGTTTCCTAAAGCTGCCCCCAGAAATGAGGACGGCACTAAAGGAGCTTCGGCTCCAAAACCCACACTCAGTGGTAGGCTTGGTTGTCCGGAGACGGTGGATCCTCCCAAAGGGGGACCCCCGCCTCTGGTTTCGAGACGGAGTGAGGAAAATACTCGCATGGGGAGCCCAACCTCCCTAGATAAGTCCATAAGAGCGAGGGCGCCTTCAGCTCATTATCCGGCCAACAGCGCATGGAGTTCTGCCTCCGGAAAGCGTACGGCCATTCATATGAGGGTCTTCTCTTCGAAGAGAGCACACGCATCTCCTCCGAGCTTAGCCCGAAGGGTATATTCCTTCAATGGAATTGCCGTGGACCCCGGGCCAACTGGGAAGAGCTGCAGAGGCTCGTCTCGTCTTGTTCCCCATTAAGTATATTTTTGTAGGAGACCATGCTGTGCGCGTGCCTCCTGCCCACCCTCCCGGGATATAAAAATTTTGCGACCCTACCACCACGGGATGCAGGCCGAGCTTGAGGATTCGCAATTTACATTCGGTATGATGTCTCCGTTCTTCTCTTCGCTTTAGTTACCTCCTTTCAGGCAGTAGCTGTGTAGCTACACCTGAGTAGGAGGTATACTGTTATTTTCGCGTACATTCCACCGTCAGCGGACATCGACGCGGGGAACGTCCAACGCGTCGTGGCTCGGTTGCCGAGGCCCTTTCTCTTGCTCGGAGATCTGAACGGTAGACAACCCCCCTGGGGAGACTACTCGATTAATCCCAGGGGTCAAGTCGTGCTGGAGATAGGTGTCTTAAATGCTGATGAGTTTACGCATCACTTCCGCAGAATCGATTCATTTTCCTGTCTCGATGTATCTTTGTACCCTCCGGATGCACAGCCTAATTTTGGATGGGGGGTCGTCGATCACCTGCATGGTAGTGATCACTTTCCCATTCAAATATCATTTTATGGGCCGCTGCCGTCCGACCGAGGGCCTGCCCTGGTGGTGCTTGGCGCGGGCGGGGTGGTTAGCATTTTAGGAAATGACTGATTTCTCTCTCTCAGTCGAGGAGTTTAGGTCGATAGATGAGGCCGTTGAGTTCTTCTACGGCAACCCCATCGCCGTGGGCCTAACTACTATTCCTAGAACGTCTGGGCGTTTTGCACGCTGACCACTCCCGTGGTGGTTAGCCGATTGTGAGACGTTATGCCTGCATACGCTACAAGCGCCACCCGAACGATTTCACTGTCGGTGAATTTCGTCGAGGCTAGGATAGGTTTCGGTATATTTCGTAACATCCCGCAACTCTTCTTGGCGGGCATACGTGTCTTCACTTAACGGAACGACAGGTTTAATTTGAGTAAGTTACGTTCCGCTCTCGCTTCGTGAGCGGACACCGCCCCTGGTCCGGACGATGTCTCGTACGCTATACTTAGACACCTGGGTGAGCGAGGCATGGCCTTTCTGTTAGATTTGTTAAACATTATCTGGGTATAGGGTATCCTCCCAGATTCCTGGCGAATCGCTACTGTGCTCGCCTTTCGCCACCTGGGGAGAGATCACTCTACCCCTGCCAGTTTCCACCCAATCTCTAACTTTCTTCGTGTGCAAGTTGATGGAAAAACCGGTTACTGTTCGATTAGCCTTGTTTTCTGGGCAGCGGAGTCCATCTGTCTTCTGTACATTGCGGCTTCCGCAAGTTCCACTGCACGCCGGATGCTCTGCTCCGACCCGAAAATGACGTCTGCAAGGCCTTCCTTTGTAGACAGCATTACGCCACGGTGTTTTTCGTCGATCTGGAGAATGCCTATGATACCGCATGGTGATACGGTATCATGGAGACTCTCCACACGATTCGAGCGAGGGGACGCTTCCCAATTTTTATATCTGAATGTTTGTGAAATCTTCGATTCCTCGTACGGTTGGGGAGCCCTCTACGGATCAATGGAGCAGGAAGAGGGTGTCCCTCAGGAAAGTGTCCTCAGTGTCACACTATTTGCCGTGAGCATCAACGGCATCTCCTTGGTGCTGTCGAAGATGTTCTCGCTACACTCTACGTGAGCGACTTTTCGATCTCTTTTGGCGCGTCCCAGATGCCAACTTTGGAGCGTCGACTCCAACAGGCATTGGACCGCGTCTCTGGCTATGCCGAAGTGCACAGGCTTTGGTTTTCCATGGCAAAAACTAAGTTAGTGCACTTCTTCCGCCATCTCCGTCTTGTATCTGACCCACGCCTCACCTGGGAGGCTCATATTCGCAGCCTTAGGATATCTTGTACCCACCCCATGTATATTCTTCGCTCCGTGACGTTCAGCGCCTGGAGCGCTGATAGGGCTACTGTATTATTTTTTATTGATCCTATCTTCGTTCGAAGCTCGACTCTGGAGCAGGTTTTATGCATCCGCAGCTGAGCGTGTATTGCGGAAGGTGGACTCGCTCCATCACACCGGCCTTCATTTAGCGAACGGTGACTTCCGCACTTTCTCCATTGAGAGCCTACTTACTGATGCTGGATAGATGCCACTCACTCTGCGCCATGCACAGTGCATTATTTGCCTGTACGCAAAGGTCTGGCCCCTTCCTCATTCGCCAACAGCTCTCACTGCATTCACACCTGATCTCGACGGTGACTATGCTGCCAAGAGACGCCAGGTATACCCTAAGCCCTTCGGGTCTAGGGCCAGGAAACTCCGTCAAAAGCTAGGTATAGCACTCGAGCCGGTGGCGCCCCTGGTTCTGCCCAAGGCACCACCCTGGAGGGTACCACCTTTGCCTATTTGTCGCCACGCCGCCTCTGTTCCCAAAGCTTCAACAGCGTCGGGATTATTGCGTTCAGCCATTTGGTTTACACTTCGTGTCACGCTGGAACCGTGCCCGTGTATACGGATACCTCCGAGTCCCATGAGTGGGGAGGGGCGGTGTCCACTGCGTATCCTCAATGTTTAAAATCAGCGTGGCTCTGCCAGGTGCTGCGTCTTTCTTCACGGCTGAGCTGGTTGCAATACACCGCTTGGTATGGAAGATTACGCGACATGCCCGGTTCCGAAACCGGATTGTGATTTATAGCGACTCACATAGCACCCTGAGTGCTCTCGGGGCATTGCAATCTCCGCATCCCCTGGTTCGCGATATCCGTGACACCACGATTTTGGCGAGCCGAGCGGATGTCAAAATTATCTTCTGCTGGGTTGCTGGACATGCAGGAATTGCGGGTAATGAGCGCATCGATGAGGGCGAAAAAGAGTCCGCAAGGACTGGGTGACCAGACCAGCCTTTCGCTCTTCCTCACACCGATTTCATGGCAGGAATATGGGCAGCTCTCCGGGCTGCCTTACAAAGAAGATGTGAGACGGTCGAGGGGGACCTAAAGTTGCGTGCCATTGCGCCACGACTGTTCCCATGGACCCACCGCCAATGCCACAACGGGTTCAAGTTGCTTTCCTTTGTCTCCGAATTGGACACACTCTCGGGACGCACCTCCATTTGAAGGAACGCTCGCCTGCGCCTTATTGTGATGACTGCGCACGCTACCTGTTCCGGTAGCGGGATGAGCGGGGTCGCAACCGTTTTTCCCTTGTACTTGGGGACGGATTCGTGCACACTGACTTGTGGACTTTATGACTTTTTGGACGAGGCTGGCCTCCTCCACTTCATTTAACGTTTTTTTTTTTTCTTTCTTCGTAGGTCGCACTTTCCTGCACCTGGGTGACACGAGCCTCCCCTCGACGCCGGAGCGTGCTTCCTGCTTGTTGCCCTTTTCCTTTTTTGATTGTTATTGTAGTTGTATTTTGTTTTGTTTTATATTTGTTATTTTAATGTAGCCTAGTACTAGGCTGTCGTGAGTATGTCGACTTATGCCCAAGTAGGCAGTCGCCAGATGGGCCCCCCCCAAAAAAAAAAAATCTGCTTATTTATCATATTATCCCTTTTTCATAATTCCTACTCGTATTTAATATCCTATCATTTATTCATCATCTCTCTTCTAATTTATCATCCTATAGATTAATTATTCACCATTCCTCTTTCTATTTATCACCCTATCGATTATTCTCCAACTTTCTTCCTATTTATAATTCTATCGATTATTCACCTCCGTCCTCTAATTTTTAATCCTATGCCTTATTCACCATCCCTCTCCCTATTTATCATCCTCTACTTTATTCACAATCCCCCTTCTTATTTATACCCCAATCGTTTACTCACCTTCCCTTATCTTATTTATTATCCTATCGTTTATTCACCAACCCTCTTTTTATGTAACCTCCTGTCCTTTATTCTTCATCCCTCTTCTTATCTATCACCCTATCGTATCTTCACTAGCCCTATTCTTATTTATCATCATATCCTTTATTAAACATCCCTATTCGTTCTTTAATCTTTTATCTTTTATTCACAGCCTTCTTATTCTTTATGATCTTATCTTGTATTCAACATACCTATTCGCATTTAACTCCTATCGTTTATTCATCACCCCTCTTATTATTTATCACTCTAACGTTTATTCACCAGCCCTCTTTTTTATCAACGTATCCTTTTTCACCATCACTATACTTATTTAACATCCTATCCTTTATTCATCAGCCAGTTTCTGATATATAGAGATGATATCCTCCTATCTTTATGCACCATCCCTCTTATTTTTTATCACCCAATCATTTATTCACCAGCCCTCTTCTTATTTATCACCCTATCGTTTATTCTCCAACCCTCTACTTAATTAGCATCCTATTATTTATTCAACATCCCTGGTCTTATCTATCACCCTATCGCTTATTCACCAGCTCTCCTTTTATTTATCATCCTTTCTTTTTCCACCACCCCTCTTCTTATTTATCATCCTATCGTTTATTCACCATCCGTCTTCTTATTTATCACCGTATCGTTTATTCACCAACTCTCTTCGTATTTAACATCCTATGCTTTATTCATCATCCCTCTTCTTATATATCACATTATTGCTTATTCACCATCTCCCTTCTTATTTATCATGCCATCCTTTATTCATCATCTATATTCGTATTTTTCTCCTATTATTTATTTACGAGTCCGCTTCTTATTTATCATCTTATACTATTTTCATCATCCCTATTCGTATTTTATCTCCTATCCTTTACTCTTCATTCCGCTTCCTATTTTTCATCTTATCTATATTTACATTCCCGCTTCCTAATTATCATCCAATCATTTATTCACCATCCCTCTTAGTATATATTATACCCACCTCTATTCAGCATCCCTCTTCTTATTTATCACCCTATCGTTTATTCACCCTGCTTCGGCCTATTTATCCTCCTATCCTCTATTGACCATCCCTCTGATTATTTATCACCCATTCCTATAAACATCATCTCTTTTATTTTTTCCTCGTCTCCTCTAATCACCATCACTCTTAATATTTATCAATCTGTCGTTATTCACCATCCCTTTTCTTATCTATCCTCCTATATTTTATCACCATCTCCATTCTTATTTATGATCATCTACTCTATTCACCATCTCTCATCTTCTATATCGTCCTATCCTTTATTCACTTTATCCATCTTCTTTTATTCATCTTCTTATTCATCATCATATCCTTTATTATTCATCCTTCTTCTTATTTATCATCATATCTTTTATTCTCCATCCTTGTGCTTATTTATCACCATTTTCTTTTTTCGAAATCTCTCTTCCTATTTATCATTATATCCTTTATTCAGCAACCCTTTTCTTACTTATCATCATTTATTCACTAGCCATGTTCTTAATTATGATCCTTTGTTCAAAATCCCTCTTCTCTTTCATCACTCCCATTTATCCTTTCCTTTATTTTCCTTACTTTTTATTCATCTTCCAATCCTTATTTACTATCACTATTATTCATCATCCATCTTCTTCTTAATTATCATATCCTTTAATCACCACCCGTCTTCTTGTTCTTCATCCAATCCTTTATTCACCCTCTCTCCAATTCACCATCCAATCTTTTATTTTTCGTCCTTTTTTTTATTACTAAATTATTCTTTTATTCTCCATCCATCTTCTTTTTCATCATACAATCCTTTCTTCGCATCCTTCTTCCTTTTCATTATTAAATTATTTATTCTCTATCCATCCTATCTATCATCAAATACTTTATTCACCATCCACATTTTTTTAATCATCCAATCTTTTATACAGCCCCATATTCTTATTCATCACCCTATCCTTTATTTATCAACCTTCTGTTTAGTCATCATCCAGCCCTTATCCACCATCCATCTTCGTATTCATGATCCAATCCTTTATTTAGCATCTAACTTATTATTCATCATCCAATCCTTTATTCACCTTCCTTCTTCATATTCATCATTCAATCTTTTATCTACCATCCATCTTCTTATTCATCATCCAATCCTTTATTCACCATCCATCTTCTTATTCATCATCAATTCCTTTATTCAGCATCCTTCTTTATATTTATCATTCTCACCTCTCTTCACCATCCCTCTTCATATTTATCACCGTATCCTGTATTCCGTAGCCCTCTTTTTATTTTTTATTCTATCCTTCATTCACGATCATTTTTCATATTTATGATCCAATCCTTTATTCAGCATGCTTCTTCCTTTTTATCTTCCTATATTTTATTCCCAACCTCTTCTTATTTATCAATCTCTCATCTATTCATCATCCCTCTTCCTATTTATCAGCCTATACTTTATTCAGCCCATCTTCTAATTAATCACCCTATCATTTATTAACCATCCTTCTTCTTATTTAGCATCCAACCATTCATTCGCCATCATTCTTCTTATTCATCATCGAATCCTTTATTTACGATCCTTTTATTCTTCATTCATCTTCTTATTTTTCCTTCAATCCTTTATTCCACATCCTTCTTGTTATTCATCATTCAACTCTTCTTATTAATCATCTTATCTTTTACTCACTATCCTTCTTCTTATTCATTATCCAATCCTCTATTCACCATAAATCTTCTTATTCATCATCATATCCTTTATTCCCCATCCTTCTTCTTATTCATCATCCAATCCTTTATTTACCATCCTTTTTAGTCATCATCCAATCCTTTATTTACCATCCATCTTCTTATTCATCATAAAATCATTAATACCTCATCCTTCTTTCTATTCATCATCCGGTCTTTTTTTCACCACACAACTTTTTCTTCATCATCCTATCCTTTATTCATATTCTTCTTATTCATAATCCAATCCTTTATTCACCATCCTTCTTCTTATTCACCATCCAACATTTATTCTTCATCATTCTTCTTATCCATCACCCAATCCTTTATTCACAGCCTTCTTCTTATTCATAATTCAATCCTTTATTCACCATCTATCGTCTTATTTATCATCCTATCTTTTATTAACCATCCTTTTTTATCATCCTATCCTTTATTCACCTTCCTTTTTCTTATTCAACATCCAAGCCCTTATTTAACATCCTTTTGTTCATCATCTATTCATTTATTCACCATCCATCTTCTGATTCATCATCCGATCTTTTATTCACCATCCATCTTCTAATTCATCATCAGCTCCTTTATTTATCATTCATCTTTTAATTTATGACAAAGTGTTTGCCTTTACTTTTCTCTTTTTTTATCTTCGCAGTTCTTATTTATCACCCTGTCCTTTTTGGTTCGACATCCCTTGTCGTATAATTTGTTTTTCTTTACACTTTTATTATTTTTTTCCACCATCCATGTTCTGCTTTATTGTATTACCATTTTACCATCCCTATCTATGTTTTTTTAGATTAGCCTTTTTACACCTGTTTTTTATCATTTTATTATTTTCCATCCTCCCCATTCTTATTTATTAACTTATTATTATCAAGCCATGCCTTTATTTTTATGTTATCCTATTATCGCCCTCCTTCTTTCTATTTATCATTTTATTCTTATTCTAACACTTCATCTTCTTATTTACTTTCTAATATTTTTTCACTTTTATTTATTTATCATCTTATCCTTTTTTTCACCTTCCATGTTCTTTTATCATCTTAGCCCTTTTCTTATTAATCTTCTTATATTCCTTTATTAACCATTGCTGGCACCCGGGTGTGGTCCACTCCAATGTAGTGTAGTAGTGTGTTATGATGCCGGCCGTCGAAAAGGAAGAAGTGGGGTGGGGTGTGGGCTTTGTTTCACGCCTGGGTCCTATGGATATACATATCCCTTCGACAGGTTCCGGGGCAAAAAGGTGAACATTTTGTGCTGAGGTTCGCGTACTCCTTACCCTGAGGTTTTGTGTCCGTTCTCCCGTGGATTGTACCTGACACCTAGGTGTTGGTAATCTAAGGATGGCAACCACGACCACACATTACATACATGTACCGGGCGTTGCTCTGGTTTAAGGGGTGCTCACCTGAATGTTAGGTTTGGGTTTGTTTTTTTGTGGGGTAAAGATGTTTGGGTTTATTTGTTTTGTTACAACCTGTGTACACACACAAATGTAAAGAAAGTACATTTGGAGTAACCCAAAGTAATTAATTAGGAACTTAGAATTGTTAGGATTAATTTTTTATTAGAGAATTTCTCTTATTCATTAGTATCTAAGGGGTAATATGGAAATTGCATAATATTATAACGAGATTTGAATTAAAATAGAGGTTAAAAAATTTGAGTAATGATAAACTGTAACATGTAAAGCAGTAAATTTTTATTATACTACAATAAATATTGTAAGAAAATTGTGATACACAGCCTCCTTTAGATGCTGAAATTGATGTGCAGAAATAGAAACAGCCTTGCGAGAGGCCATCCTCGAGAACCAGAGGAGTGCCAACCAAACTACCAGAATCACCATGGTGACGTCAGTGCGAATGTGGAGAACTTTGTGGCTAACCCAAAAGAAACTACGAGACTAAGTTCCTTTATCTCTGTCGCTCGAGAAGTGGCGTATAAAGCAGCTCGGCCCACAGAACGCAATGGATGATCCCTACCTGCCAACCTACGAACCCCGAACCTGTGTGGCCGAATTCCATCGGACACCGAACCTCTGTCCAAACTCCATGGGACACCAAACTTCTGCCCGAACTCCGTCGGACACCGAACCTCTGGCCGAACTCCGTCATATACCGAACCTCTGACCAAACTCTGTGGCACATCAAACCTCTGGCCGAATTCCGAAGGGCACTAAACCTCTGACCAAATTCCGTCAGATATCAAACCTCTGGCCGAACTTAGTCAGACACCAAAGCTCTGTCCAAACTCTATAAATACCCTCGGCTGAGGAAGACTTGAACAAGTCCTATCGGCTGAGGAAGGCTTGGACATGTCCTCTCGGCTAGGAAAACTTGGACAAACCTCTCTGCTATGAAGGAATTGAACATGTCTTCTTGGCTTAGGAAGACTTGGACAAGTCCTCTCGGCTGAGGAAGACTTGAACAAGTCATATCAGCTGAGGAAGAGTGATCAACACCAGACCGTGCCAAGGGTAGCGATCCCAAGGCTACAACCGAGACTATGCCCGTTTTAATGTCTTGATCGATTTACTACGAAGGATATATGAGGGTATTTGGGTGTGTAGGTTTTATTCAATGGTTATGCTTTTTTGCTTTTTAAGTAGGTTAGGCCAATCGGTTTTAGGTTGGTTGTTTTTATCTGATAATTATGAGCTGTTTGTTAAGGTTACGACGGTTATGTCAGGTTATTTGGGTTTGGTGGTCTTATTTAATGGTTATGAGATTTTTTTGCCGTGTTAGGTAGGTTAAATCAAGTCAGGGATTTGTTGAATTTATTTGTAGCGATCCCACTCGCCGTGGTACCCGACCAAGTGACATGCGCAAATAGTCTCCAGACTGGGACACAGCAACAATGTCCCGAACAATCTGTAGGGTAACGTAGTCGTCGCAGCTTCATCAAATGGCGGTGCGTCCCGCGAGAGTGCTGAATACGGAGAACACAGAAGATAACCTGAAACCTTTGGGGCATTTGGGGGGTAGGTCTACGACAACAGTCGCAGCGCGATGGTGGAAAACTTTAGGCTCCCATCGGCCGTATCCAATTTTCCTTGCTATGCAGCCCGAAAGGCTGAGCTGATTCCTGCGAAGAGAAGAGAAAAATGCTGGTCTGGTCTTCCAGTCCTCGTGGACACTTTGACGTCCTAATCAACTCGCTCATTTGTCGTAACTTCTACATATACCGGAAATCAGCAGAAGACACCCTAAACGCCCATTCTGCTTACTGCGGCCTTGGCCTTATGGATACTGCGAATAAGGAACTGCGGATATTCCAATACATCGAGAACACTCGGGGCGCTGTTAGTCACTATAAATCACAATTTAAATTTCAAACTGGGCACGAAGCTTTATCTCGCGCACTGAAAGCTGTAATTAAACCAGCTCGGACGTGTAGACAGTCGCAGCTCTTGGTATTGCCCGAGCGACATCAAAATGGAGGGTGGTTTTTGGCCCCCTCAGTTTGGACTTTGAACCGCCCGTGTATATTGACACGACTCCAGCGTCACACGGTGTGTATCTCAAAAGGTTCAAATGCAATAGTCTCAGCGCTGTGGAACCTTTGGGATAAAAAACGTGGGGAAAATGGTCAAATGTGATACCCTCAGGTGTGGGGTCCTGGCCCAAATCATATTTTCCACCAGCCCGAGAGCTACATCAAGCTTTCGAAAGAGTTGCCTAACTCAAAAACCGAAAGGCTTAGGGTATGTTTGACGTCATTCTACGGCATATGCCCCATCAAGATCGGCCGTCGATGCAATTGGAGCCGTTGGTAAATGAGGGAGGTACCGCGCAAGTGCATAATATACTGTGAACTTTGCACATCAAGCGACATATCCTTAGCATCGATAAACAGGCGTTACCAATTTGGGACGTGCAAAAATCACAGGGCTCAAGCCTTCCGCAATTCACGATAGTCTTCGGATCTATAAACCTCGCATTGGTACTCTAAATTCGAGCAAAAAGAGGAACGTAGCAGAGTTAAGCGGAAGCCCTATCTTTACCCTAGGTATAGAAAGTTACGGATGGGTGTCAATGGCGCAGTTACAAGAGTCTAAAGCTGCGAATGTGGGCTTAATATATAAAGCGTGGGTGGAAAACAACAAAAATGAATCGTTGAGACTATCGCATCCAGGCAATCACATTTTAGAAGCAAGTCAGGGCCGGGATGGAGCTGTGAATTGCGGAGGGAGTACACCACATTAGTCTTGGCCAAGGAAAATTGAAACCCCTGCGCTTCGGCATAGGTATAGATGCGGTTTAATGCCTGTTGGAGTCGACACTCCATAGTTGGCATCTCGGATGCACCAAAAGAGATCGGAAGGTCATCCAGGTAGGCCATAGCGAGAACATCTTGTGGCAGCACCGAGGTAATACCGTTGATACTCGGAACAAAGTATGTTACACTGAAAACACTTCCCTGCGGGACTACATCCTCTTGTCTTATTCACCCAGAAAGACCCCTCACCACTCGCACTCGGAATCGACAATCTCACGGGAACTCAGATATGAAGATTAGAAGGCGTTTCTTCGCACACAGAGTGTGGAGGGTCCCCAAGATATTGTATTGCTCTTCAAAATAATAAGTCTTATCCAGAAAGAAAACCATCGTAGCGATGTGCTGTCTACGAAGGAAGGCCTCGGAGACGGAATTTTCCAGTCGGAGCAGAGCCTTCAACGTGGAATGGAACTTGCGGAAGACGCACTCTACAGGAAACAGGTGGCATGCGTTCTCCATGAAATAATCTAACATAATTTTTACCAATTTTTACATCAACTTGCATATGCAGGATGTTAGAGAAATTGGGCGGAAACCGGTTGGAGTAGATGGCCTATCTCTCCGGCTTGCGAAAAGCAAGCTTGGTAGCAATTTGCCATGAGTGTAGAAGGAAACTCTCAGTTCATATCCTGTTGAAGAAATATAACAGAACGGCTATATCGAATCATGGTATACGAGATATCTTCCTAGCCATGGCCGGTATTCGCGCACAAAGTGCGAGAGGAACACAGCTCGCTTAGCGTAAAGAGGTTACTAAAGATTTCTTCGCATCTAGAAGTAAAGTCCAGTCTGCGGACTTCAGCGAGCCCAAAAGGTGCAAAGAATATTGGTGGGGTAGGTAAATAATCCGCCAGGGACGTCAGGTTCGATATTGCGGCCCCGTCTTTCTGGATCACTGTGATCACTTGCTCCGAATCATTTTGACACGATTCCACACATGTGCAAGAAGATTCTTCCCTTTGAATGAAGACACGTAAACCTAACAAGAAGAGGGTCAGGCATGCTTCGAAACATACCAGAACCTAGCCCTCGCTCAACGAAATTCATCAACGGTAAAAATCGTTTGGGCGGCGCTTATAGCGCATCTAGTTGCATCATTTTGCACTGAGGTCCGTCTCACACTCGGCGAACCATTAAGCAAAAGCAAGCAGAATGTTAGTTAGGAGCACTGCGATGTGGTTGAAAATACCTTATCAAGATACCTAAGTCCATTAACCGAGATAGAGTAATCAGTTATTTACTGAAATGCAGGACTGTCATCGAAAACACACACCCAAAATCATGCTGTGCATCCGCAGAGCACAACGACAGATGAAACAAAGAAAATAAAGCACATCAAAGTCTGCTGACGGTGAAATAGACGCTAAAATATCAGTATATATCCTCACCAGGTATAGCTATACTGTCACTGCCTTGAGGCTGGGGGAAGGGGGCAAATTTAAAGCCAGAGGATGATCGAATCCGTCACATCGGATGTAAATTGCGCATCACCCCGCCCGGTCCCCATTTCGCGGTGGTACGGTTGCGAGACCATGATACTTCTGGAGTGAAACCAGGAGGCACAGGCCTAACAGGGTCCCCTGGAGAAAATATATAAAGGGAAAAAGGGAAAATACGAACCTCTGCAGTTTATCCAGGTAATCCTGGCTTCAACGGCACTTCAATTTAAGGAAAGTGCCATCCAGGCCTAACTCGAATGTTCTGCGGGGGCCCTCTCCGACCAGAAGGCTCGTGGGGATGGCTTAAGCCTTCCCGGAGCCAGAACTCCTGAGGCTTTTGAACGACGAAGGCTCATTGGGGAAGGTCAGCTAGCTGTGCGAGACTTATCCTCCACCAAGCTTTGAATTCTATGGTAGGTGAGACGGCCTGCACTTCGGGGAGCCATCGTCTTATGGAGGTTACCGAGGCCTCTTGCTCAGGCTTAGACATGAGCTAGTATGGTGTGTCAATTTTTAATTTTCAAATTCCATAAATGAGGGGTGCTAAAAGGCTGCAACACGGCTTATGTATTCTAAAGATATTTTTGTTATTTTAATATAATTTAGTTCTGCTTGGTAATGAGCTATTTAAAAGTTGTGACATTTTTGTCTGTTTGGGGAATTAAATGGCAATTATTATATTAATAATTCTATCTAATTCACCGCCATTTTTTTCTTATTTACAGGTTGAAACATATTCATCAATGTGCTGAAGATTACTTAGCTGTCACTGCTACAATCCTAACCAATGAGAATTAACGTACAGTGGCTTTTAAAACTAGAAACAGACTGGGACATTCACGCATCAGAGAAACTTAATTGGAATTGGTAGAGAGTTGTTGCCCTCTGAACTCCCAACTTTTTGTGACGTCCTGAAATATGGACTGTTGCTCAGAGTAGTAGTGAGGATATGAAAAACTACCCAGCAGCCAGTCTTGAAAAAGACATTGATCCTAAAGTGTTGAAAAGTGGGAACGAGCGAACAGTTATGTTGTAGCCCCGTTGTAAATTCACGAGTCACAATCTTAAAACAAGATCCAAGATAACTATCAGCAGGACAAAAACACATTTTTGGGAAGAGGATAGTAACATGTCAAAGTGGCTTCCATTGTAAAACTTGACAAGCTTTTAACATCCGCAGTTTCAAGTGTAAAATTGTTCTTTGCTGTGAATTTGGCTGCCCTAGTTGAAAAAACAAAACTTACATTAAGTTTACATGACCTAGGGAGATGGAGATCCCTGTGAAGAAACTTGCTTTCATTAAAGTTCAGACACAAAATTTTGGTTCTATTGGATCACATCAGATTGGCTTGATAGATCAACCTGAACAAAACAGACCAGTCAAAAAGCAGAAGCGGCAAGAAAGTGAAATAAGAGGAGTTGCTGAATATAAGCAGACAGGTAAGCATGCCAATGTTCCAATGCCATCAAGTGAAATATTTTTCTCTGCTAATTAAAATGAAAGCAAGTAGCTGATGCCCAACGTGGAAAGGATGGAAGTTATAAAGTGACATTAAAAATACCAATCTATCTTTAATTTCCATTAAAAACCCACAGTACAACGCATTAGAAATCCATATGGCGCTATTCATAACATCAGATATAGTGTTGGCCTGCATGCCACAGCTGCCTTTATGGATGCTGGCTTAATCAATGAAGAGGATAAAATACTTATAGTTGATCGCAATAAAGTCAAGAAGGTCCAAGAAAAATGAGATCCTTGGATTAGGATTTTGATCAACTTTGTAAGAGCGGGTAAATTGACTGCATTTGTTATGATGGCCGTCAATATACAACGAATGTTATGCTGAAAGTAGACAATCCAGATCGTCAGTTCCCCAACATCATTAAAGAAGAGCATGTTTCTCTGTGCAATGATATAGGTAGAAGATATCTTTACCACTTCACTTCTGAAAAGGCTCAAGGAGTAAAAAACCTGCTGAAGTTATTGCTGATAATCTTGTAGATTTCATGAAGTAGAAGGCCAATGATAAAAGTCTGTAAAACATTGGAAGTGATTCTACAAATGTTAACACTAGTTGGGAGGGGGAGGGGGGGGGGGGGGTCATGCATTGGGTAGAAGTCAAGCATGGCCCTAAACTTATCTGCTTGGTTTGTGCCCTTCACACTAACGAGTAACCCTGCGACACTTTATCACAGCACTAAATGGGAATACCTTGTATAACAACAAGTGGGCAGGTAATATTGACAAGATGCTAGACACTGCAACCGAACTTGAAATCTATCCTTTATTATTTAAACTATTAATTGAAGAGCCTCTTACTTCATTGAGTGACAATGTCGTAAATGGTCTCTCTAGTGACCAAGCGTACGGGTTTAGGATCACACAAGGCATAAGGACAGGATAAATTTCCGCAGATGTTGCCCTTCTTAAAATTGGTCCAGTGAGCCATTCTAGGTGGTTGACAACAGCAAAAAGGTTTTGTAGCATATAGGTTCCAAAACATGGCCTTAAAGGCAGAACCTTCAACAACTTAAGACTGATAGTGGCAAACATTGTTGGTGTCTACTACCAACAAGCATCCTTAGGTGGAAGGCCTGCGCGACATCTTGTTTCAGCTACAACTACTTAAGCTGCAAGGTTGTAGTGGATGCTGTTTTGCCAACCATCAAGTGCTCAGCATGGTATTCATTCAACAAAATGAAAATCCAGACACTCTTTTGCTCAGACGACAGTGGGGGGAGGAAAAGTGTGTCAAACAAGTCACAGAGGCAGTAAGTAGGATGTATACACATAAGAAACGTGAGGGCTATATCAAAGGCCAAGAAGTAAGTCAGCGGCTGCGGTCCAAGAACCAATCAAAGCAGGACTTGATTAAAGTTGTTAAATTGATTCTTTAATAATGTCATCGCTTTCTAATGTTGTATGATTAGAAGGATTACAATGGGAGGGGGTGAAAAATGCGTCGCTGATGTAGGCAAGTCTTCTCTTAATTTTGAAAGAAGTAGATGAACTGTTGCTTGAATTCAGTCTGATCGATGTGATTCTCGAAAAAACTGGCTTTATTCTTCTCCAAGTTTCTGGGATTTTGGCATATCCCCAATTTGGAGAAGTATTTCGTTCTCATGCAAGTTTCTTCGGGCGGGAAAAGGATGGAGGTACGAGAATTTTATATGTGAAACGGAAAGGTTTGTTTCGCTCTCTCTCGCTCCACAGAGGCAGGCGGAAGCACTGTTGAACTTTCTTTGCTCGCACGAACATGCGCAGCTCGTATGGGGAAAAGTTGGGGCCAGCGTTCCCTACAGGTGTTTTGCTTTTATTAGATCATTATGAGTGTTATTTTATTATGGTCCTTAGGCTATATCCTTTTTATTTCGTTGCTTTCTATGATGCCTATGATTATTTTGTATAGTAATTTTTTCTATTATTACCTAGCCTAACCTAACCTAACCTGCACCATTAACTAGTCTGGAAAACGTCATAAAATGGATGCATCTCTATATCTCTCAGTGACCCAGTTTTTGTGCATATAGCAAACAAAAATGAAAAATTCGAGATTTTTAAATGGGAGTTTCGGATATAACCATTTTAAATCCTTTGGGCTATAGAAACGAATCATATACCATTACCTCCGCCTGAAAAAGATGCATAAGATGAATCCATTTTTATATTTCGCATTACCCCATTTTGGCGCCTATAAGCAAACGAAAAAAAGAGAGAAATTTTTAAATTTGTTTTGTGATTTTCGATTGGTAACTTTTTATCCTTTGGTCTATCAAGACGTTACAATCACTATCTACACTGTCTAGAAAATATACATTAGGTTGATACTTTTCTACATCTCCCAGTGACCCTTTTCGAGCCTATAGCGGATAGGTGCTCAAACAAAGGCACAACCTTTGAATTTTATATATAGATACAATGCACGCATTTCATAATAAAGCAATTAAACCAATTAATAAATCATATACTCACTTTGAGAAGTAGTAAAGATTTGAACCTATTTCGTTAAGCTAAACCACATGATCACTGGCTTTGATGGAAATGGTCTGGGGCTTCACAATTAGAGTGGTTTCCAATGGAATGAGAAATTTCTTGACAGCATGGTTTTGCATCCTGACCACTTCCGAACACGATTTCAATTTGAATGCAATGTAATATATAGAATTTTACAACCATCCGAGATAGATTCTTCAAATTAACGCAAATTATTCAATGTCGGATGAATTTGTTCATCTTTGCTTTCAAAGCAAGCTATGATGCATAATTCTCTCAGACAATACTGCTGGTAAAATGAAGTATTACGTATAAGGGAAATGTTTTGACAAACAAATTTGCCACATTATGATTATAAATGTATATATTTCTTAGGTATCTGCTTTTGTGATTCACGCGGTACCTGCATTATTGCATAAACTACCTAAATATTATGTGAGTGTAGCTATTTTCCGGCCTAAAGTTGAAGTTATCTTCGAAACACAGTTCGCACCACTTTACTGTACCTGTGCACATACTTATTCGGCGAACAAACCACTCGGCTACTATATTGTTAGAAAGATGAAAAGTATCAATCTTACTGAAATGTACCATTTTTACAAAAAAAAATCGCCAAGGAAACTCTTGCAGTTACAATTGCTATGCAGTTAAGTAGCCTCTCGGGTAAATAAATTGCTGCTAGTACTCATATGTTTGTAAGAACCGTCTAACGGATCGCTAAGACGTTCAAGGAGCCTCAGGAAGTTCAAGGCTGTTCAGTAAGCATCAGAACCGTTTACTCGTCTGGAGTTAGCTTTAGAGCCGTGTATCTAATATTTTTCAACTTATTTAAGAATGCCAGCAGTAAGTGTGGATTCATACGCAGGCATGGTAAAACGCAGAATTCTGAACATCGATCTCGCAACAAGGAGGGCATTAAAAAGGTCACTAATCACTAATCACTATTGAAAACATTAAAGACAGGCTGAAACTTTGCAGAATGGACATGTGTTTAACGGTGGAATACTGGAAAAAATATATTTTCCATGAGGGACTTCTGGGTGATCGATTGACGGAAAAGAAAAGGTGAAGGTTACGATATGTGCCAATAGTGAGTCAATTATTTTGATACCATCCACGTATTCAGCTAATTCTCACCCAAAGCCATTAACCCTCATATTTCTTATAAAAAGCGAACAAAGGATGGTCTCAGAATTTACCCTGAGAGCACTTCACACCAACGATACAAGAGCAGTTGGGCAATGAACCAGCGTTTTCAGCATGCTGGAGCACCGTGTCATGGGTTACAAGTGGTAATTAAAAGTGGTTCCTACACCAACTATTTGGATTATTGGCCTGGCTACACACCATAAATCTCAATCCAATCGAGAGCCTGTGGGCGATGCTCAAAATGGGGATGGGGGGGGACAAGCAGAAGCCCACAAACTGCAACAACCTCAGAGCATTGTTAAGACTAGAATGGAATGCACTCGTTCAGCATTATCCAGATCCAGTTGTAGAAGTTATAATGATGACGAGCTAAACACACCCAATACTAGTTTTATGGATACACCTCTTTTTTTAATATATTAAACTTTTGAAACTTGTATATATCATTTTGATTGTCCTGAATGCTACTGTAAAATCATGTACAGAGTGTCCGAGCTAAATTTGAGGAGTTTTAATATCTCCTTTTTTAAGGAAAAATTTGATGCATCGGGGAAAAGTTAACAGCATTTTTGATAGCATAGAGAGTAAAGTTTTAATTGAGAAAAAAGTTAGCTGACACAGTGGCGGATCCAGGGTAAAGATTTCGCAGGGCTAACCTGAATTTCCCCCTCTGACGAGTCTGAGAAAAGGACATTGATCATTAATAATGTTTATCTTACAAAGCATTAATAGTAAATGACAGTATATCTCACGGGTGTGAGTACTAACTCTCTCAGATCCGAATTTTTTTTTTACACATCAGAAAATTATGAATTGTAGGTTTTGGAGGTCAGCTTAGGTATAATACTGATTTTTAATAGTTATTTTTGAGATTTACCTGTATTTTATACATGTATCATATAAGGTACAATCGATTGCAACGGTTTAAAAACTGTTTTTATATATAATCTATCTTAGTACATAACTCTTTCTGAATAGCAGAATACAAGTATGGCTTAAAATTTACGGGGGTGGAGGCTTCAGCTCCCTCTTCCCCTGAATTCGCGCCTGAGCTGACATGTAGGACTGGGATCCATCTTAATAATGGAAAAGAGTTATCTGCATCATGAGGATTTACCATGGGTATCAAAATGATCACATCATGACTAGTGCTGAATGTTTTCTTAACTCTGTAAAGGCTGTAAGACGTGACATGGGCAGCTACAACGGAGACTACGAAGCTATAGTCCGAGAATGTTCTGACTGCGTCCGCACGTGGAATTTATCCAACAGCTGCAAGAAGACCCGAACAAGGTAATCCGGACTTTGGCAAGAAAGATGAGTGTTGGAGTCACCCCCATGAAGCTGGCACTGGATGATGACATACGTTACTACTCGTAAAAGAGGCTAAATGTACAAGTTCTGAGAGCCAGGGCCAAGGAAAACCGTTTGACGTAGGTAAAGAAGCTCCTTAACAAGCCGAATTATCTTGTTGAGCCGGGGACAATCTGGTTATTCTCAGATGAAAAGAACTTCTGTCAGATACAGTTTCACAACAAACAGGACAACATGTGGCCTGCTTATAACCCATGCGATGTTCCACGTATCATGAAGACCAAGCTCCCCTAAACTGTGATGGTATGTTTGTATCCCGTGAGGGTGACGCCATGCCGCCCCACATGTTTGAGCTTGATCTTAAGCTCAATTCAGATGGCTATATAAACCTGCTAGAGATTGTGGTCAAACTCTGGATGGAGGTGGTCGCTCCTGGGGAAGCCATACCTCCTGAAAGACTAAGAAGTGGTTGTTGGGGAATTTCTACGATTTACTAACCCCACTTTATAGCCTCCTAGATCTCCCGATTATAATCTGATCAAATAAGATGTGTGGAGCACGTTTTAGAAAGACACCAACAGCTCTGCCTGCAACCCCAAGGCAGAGCTGATGACCAAGATCAAGAAGGTGTTCGAAGATCTTCCAGGTTTTGAGGCCGTGGTGGAACCTGAAGTCGGCTACATTTAGTAAACTTGTCTCACCGCCATAATCTAGTTGATATTTTAAAAATTATAAAATGCATTTATTTTGGGCTGAAATTTTGCGGGGGGGGGGGGTCTATTCAAATCGTCAAATGGCATCGGTTAGCAATCTTAAGTATTCATGTTTCGGAGCTACAACAATTGAATCTCTGACCATACATTAACTCTACTTTAACCTTCATTGAACCCAATTTAATTGTTTTCATTTATTTTACTCTTTTATCAAGTTGGAACGAAAGTAATTTCTGATTTTTTAGAATAAAGTTTTAGATAATTTTTTTAAAGTAGTGCTGATTGTTATTGTTTAGGAATGTTACCATGAGTGAATTATACTTTTTCTTTCAGATTATACAAAAAATGCTCATAATCTTCTTTGGTATTGACCTCTATGTCCTCCCATCAAAAGATCACATTATACACGTTTTACTCTTGTGAGTTTAATAAAGATATCAATGCAAGTACAGCAGCAAGATCCAATCAGAACAATTATAGGCATGATGAAGTAAATTAAAGAAGTTACATGAGGTGGGTTTTTCGTTTCTGAAGGGGGGACTTCAGTCTAAAAGACGGACCAAAAGAAGGTCGTCGAAAGGAACTTGATTCTAAAGAGTTAGAAGCTGTTGTCACAGCAAATCCTGCTACAATTTAGAGGGAACTCACAGAACAATTTAACGTAACCCATACGAATGCTCTACGCCAGCTGAGAAGGCATAGAAAGGTTCCAGTATGTTGCTTGTTGTGAGACAGTACTTTCACGACACCTTCTTGCACCATTTTTGGGCAGACTTGTTACTGGTGATGAAAATTGGATTCTTTATCATAACGCTATACGTGGATCAGTTGAGGAAGCAGAATTTCACAACAAGCAGGATGACTTCATCCAAAAAAGATCATGTTGAGTGTATGGTGGCATATTTGAAGGCATTGTCTATTACGAACTGCTAGACAACAATCAAGCAATTAATGCTAATCTCTACTGCAATCAACTTCGTCGTTTGAAATCCGCTTTGGGTCAAAAGCAACCCTACTTAGTCAACTGAAGGTGTGTCATCCTCCATCTCGATAATGCCTGCCCTCACGCAATTCCAATGATCAAAGATCTCTTGGAGGATCTCGGTTGGGAAATATTGTTTCATCCTCCATATGTTCCTGACCGTGATTATTCTGATCATCACTTGTTTAGGGATTACAGAGCCATTTGAATGGTCTTAGGTTGACATCAAGAGAAGAGGTTGAAAATGAGTTCGATTCATATTTTACTTCAAAACCTAAAGAATTTTACAAGCGTGTCATTTATAAGTTTGTTGACAGATGATATGAGGCTCTAGGGATCAATGCAAGTACAGCGGCAAGATCCAATCAGAACACTTATGGGCATGATGGAGTAAATTAAAGAAGTTCTAACCTGATACAATGTGATACATGCTTTCCTAAATCCATTTCTGACTTGGCCTTTTTTTAACTTTACCGCTTCCTTCACACTATCTATCATTAATACAGTTTATCCAACTTGTTTTCTGTTTCTTTTTTTATTTAGCTATGTTTACTTCATAATCTACTAAAATATTAAACGTACATTCAACCTTATCATGAAAAACAACTCAGGACTCACCTAACACCTAAGTTAATACGAAAAATGAGTTACCATTTAAACAATTGTGCGCGCAAAACACACACTTTGAAAAAATATGGGAAGCAACTGGACCGGAAGTCACTCGAAGATGATACCGATATCCTAGCACATGCTCTAAATCGCCGACAGCTACTTGTATTAAAAGCCTTATAGAAAATTTACTCTGCCTTCCTCACCTACCCGCGCCCCGAATAATAATCCCTGCCCATCTTGATCCTGTGTCCATTATAGATTAACCATTTTAAACAGTCTCAACTCTCATTTCAATGTACCTTCGTGTGTTTAGTAAATTCCATTCACTCTAAGTATGTTTATATATTTGTTAATATCTAACTAATCATGTATATAAAGCTCTGGCTTCAATTCCTTAAGTTACAAAACTTTTGATAATGATATAGATGTGTTTTGAAACGCGTCAGGCCAATATATATGTATGTATATATATATATATATATATATATATATATATATATATATATATATATATATATATATATATATATATATATATGAGAAACTCAGAAAGTAGCGCGTAAGTAGAGCAATAAATGCAAAAAGTCACACACGAAAATGAAAGGCGGATTCCAAGTACTTTCGAACTTGTTTAGTTCATTATCAAGGAATAACGAAAAAAAATTTACAAAGGTGGCATATATACGTGAAACAGAAGAGCAATGCCACGCCCATGTATTATTTTTCTATTTTGGGTCCTTTCGTTGTACATGGGCGTGTCATTGCTCTTCTGTCATACATATATTTATATATATATATATATATATATATATATATATATATATATATATATATATATATATATATATATATATATATATATATATATATATATATATATATATATATACCACTTTAGAAAATTTTCTAAACAAGTTCGAAAGTACTTGGAATCCTCCTTTCATTTTACTGTGGGATTTTTTGCATGCATATATATTATATATATGCAAATTCTTTTGAAGACCATTCTTTATTTCGCCTTAATTAATTTCCTTTGGCAACTTTCTCTTCTTCTAACTATCTTTTTTATTCCATCTTGTAGATAGTGGATCACTTGTCCTGTATTCAGAGCTCTTTTAAATGAATGTGCTTGGTAAAAAACAAAATAAAATAAAATTGGGCTTGTGATCCTCACGTTGATTTTGCCTGATTTTTAATGTATAGATAAATAAAACCAAAACCATTCCACGGTTTGTAGTTTAGAGAAGTGAGTAAAAATTTTAGGGCTTACTATTTGCCACTATTCACTCTAATGAGTATTGTGAAGATCTGCATTGCTAAATCGGCCAGTACGGAGTGGCAAAAACAGTATTGGTCAATCTTCTTTCCCACAAGACCAAGCAAAGTGGGAAAAAAATATTTTTTTAAATTTCTCCTCCATTCATGATGTCGAAGAAAATATTATTATTTTTTTTACTTGAAAATGACAATAAAAATTAATAAGATTGAAGATAGTAACAGTGCTGTTGGTTAGTAGTTCTGATCAATTAGATTCTGTTTTATCTCATTTTCATTTATTTAGCTCGCCATTATTAAAATATATTATTACTTTAAAGTAAAATTATCCTAAAATTTAGGATGAATTTTAGAGCCCACTTCCTTCGGGCTGCTCTGAGCTTGTCGTGCTGAAAAATATTAAGGCGGTGTAGTGCTACTTTGGGCCCGCGTGCCAAAGGTTTGGTCCCCTTAGTTGGCTGAGAGGTTATTTATCCATAAATTTGCGCTATTCATTGCATATGGCCATAAATATTTATGCAATATTTCATCCTATTTATTCATTGACAAAATAATGCAATGGAGTGATGGTCTATTGAATATCAACACTAGATTATTAAGGCGAAACCTTTCCCATTTTCTTTATCCACTAAAGATAATGAAAGAAAGTTTCGTTTATATAATTGTCCGTTGGCCATGACCAGCCATTGGTCTTTTGTTAATGTTTTTGAGACTGGATTTGTGCAATTGTATTATAAAAAAAATCAATCAAAGGGTCATATTTTGCTACTTTCTCCGACAACATTTTGATATCTCACCATTCCGCTGAAAACTTTCACGTAATTAATGTTGCAAGCAGTGTTGTTATCCTGTCAAAAAATTGACTTCATGCGAATTTTTGTGAGAAAATATTTGTGGAATTCTAAAAAACATTTTTTAATATTTATACTCGTGTTAACCTTCTCCAAATTTTCCTCGAGGTAACAATCTCCCATTGTGTCTAGACTGCGTTCATTCGACAGCAGTTAACCGTGACCTTTCTTTTCGGAGTTGAGTTTTTATCGTATTCTTCTTGCAAGTTACTCGTAGAGCTGACTATGAATGAGATGTTGGCTTTTAGTTGATGAAAGGGAAAGTTACTACTAATCTACATACTGAGGCATGAGAACCCTATCAGTAAATGATAAATGACGATATTAGTGAAAAATTCGGCATGAAATTCCATCAAGCATAATTTAGGCAATTGAAAGTTTCAGGAACTATACAGATAAGTCAACACTAGCAAAGAATTACCCTGTGAGCTCACTGAGCGGTCATGATACATAATCACGAGCTATACTGATCAAGGATCTGACTAAGATTGGATATTGTTTTTGATCCCGTTCATTCAGATAATGACTATAATAGGAATTTCAATGAAGACGGTTGCAATGCGCATCTAACATGCTGGTTCTCAACGTAAGGAATGGATAAAAAGTGTCTTCGTAATGGAAGAAGAGCAAATCGTTCATTCTTCGCAAAGGAAGATCTCGAGACATCTTTTTTTAAATTAAAAGATTACGTTTCTAATTAGAGTGTTTTTTTCGTGTGGAGTGAACTTAAATGCGTGCTTATTTCTTCACTTCTTCACGGTTGAGGAGGCGAATTCGCCTGCATACTCAAGTATTCTTGTCTCTGACAAACACGAGTATAGAGCATTATATACAATGTTTTGGCCGATAAATAAAAACAGATATTCTTTTCGTTATGAGGTCTATGGATATATAAATTCAGTCGATTTAGTTAATATATAACGCTATACGTAAACTAAGTAAGGCTATGACAACGGTTTTAGGCTGATTTATTTAACGCTATGCATAGGCTATGACGTTTCTAAGGCAACTTAAATTTGGTTAGTTCATTTAACGTTATGCTTAGGCTAGGCACTGCATAGCTCCTCTCCCCACTTAAATCTTCTGTTCGTGTTTGGAATTCGTCCTCGGATGAGATTCCGGCTAGAACCACGGCCATTTTCTGCATACGGCATCAGGAAATCGCGAGGAAGATGACAAAATGTATTGCAAATAAAGGCGATTAGTTTGACTATCCTTTCACTGGCGGAGTATAATTATGTTTGGTTTACTTTAATAAAGGTTAATTTCAGCTATTATCTGGAAGATTGCGTACCCTCTGGTCCTGACCTTAACCACTTTTCTTACAAAGTTTCTGCGGGAGATGCCCCATTAGTTTCAACTTTAGAATAACTAAAAGTAAAATCGGTGTTTGAAATTTTCTCTTTAAATAAGGCACTGACTCAGTGGTTACACGAGGCTTTGCAACAGTTATTTGCGAGTGGAGTTACTCCTCACTGTAACTAATTGTGTCCTTTTACTCGGGATTGCCGTGACGTAGCTCTGATGGTGCTCGCGGTCAAATGCCAGAGATGGGATGTGGGAAGGGGGGAGTGAAGTAGAGGAGGGGGCGGGGGGAGGGGGCGCAAGCTGCAACTGGTGTGAAAGCGATCGGTGACAACCAGTGGCGGATTAAAGAAAATTTCGGGACGGCGACTAACCTGAATTACTCCTTCTGATGAATCTGAGAAAAGGGCATTCATGATTAATAATGGTTATATCTTACACATCATTTATAATAAATAACATCAGCTCATAAAGGAATGAGCACTAACTCAATCAGAAATTATGAATTGTATATAGGAGGGTATGGAACGTACATACTCACATGCCGCCAGACAATCGTGGGAACGAAAGAAATTTGTCGTTTGAGTTGGCCTTCGTCTCCTCTCTCTCTCCCCCCACCCTTTCCCCAACTGGCGACAGGAAGTCGGACGAAAAGAACGCCTATCTCACAAAGAAGCTTAAATCTTATTTGCATTCTTCATGATAGCATGGAGATTGTCCAGAAGGCGCTGTGATAAGCAAATTGTCGTGAAGGGAATCACTCTCTCAATTTCCCACAATCCTCGGTATAAATAATATCGCCGCCCATCTCTCTAGAGCAGTGTCCCAAATCTACTCGCGTAATCCTCACGTTGAACGAGAGTCGTTGCCGTAACGTATCGACTACCAACGCGCAGACGAGTCAACTTGGTCGCTGTCTCAAAATTGTTCCTGGAAGTAAATCCCGCCCCGCAGAGTCTGTGACTACAAGAGTACGCTCTATTGCTCAACGTAACTTGAGTAAGAAAAGGAACATCCAAATAGTTACTGGAAGTTACTATTTGTTAGTGTCACATCCAGTTAGGAGTGAACTAACCGGAACTGCAGCCAGCAGCCCCGAACCCGTCGTCTTATCCCCCCTCTCCCCGAGAACTCGTGTTAACGCCACCCTAACCACCCCGTCTGGACCTGAGTAGTCGTCTCTCCAGTCCATCACAATTAATGGTAATCTGTAAACCCAGTGTCCCTCTATTCTTAAATTACCTATTTAATTAACCGTGATTGATACTCCCATTGAGTCATTATAAATCTAGTCGCTTAACGCCAGTGTTTAATATTTAATCCTTAATTTTGCCTGTTAACTATTGCTAATTATTATATTTGTGTAAAATAAAGTTTAATTTGAGTACGTGTGTTTATTTGTGGCTCCTCCTTTTTGACGTACCCTTGGCAAGACTTTAATTAAGCATCCCTTCGGCTAATTCATTCAACCGTATTTTGCACTCTTAGAATTCAACAATCACAAACCTCGCCCCAGTAACAAGTGGGACTTTTATAGTGAGAATCCTGGCTACGGCACAACACGCCTCTAACCAGCTTTCGCACGTTCAGTAGGAATTAAAGCCTACCTATATATATATATATATATATATATATATATATATATATATATATATATATATATATATATATATATATGATCGTAGAATTGAGTTATAGGGTCAATACCATCGACTTAAACAAAAGCGGTGTGTCCAGATCAAGGACAAGAATAATTATTGGACCAGACTATGAGCAATTCTATGGCAGTATAGTTTGGGAGGTCAGCTTAGATATAATACTGAATTTAATAATTATTTTTTAGATTTAACTGTATTTTATACATGTATCATATAAGTTACATTCGATCGCAACAGTTTAAAAAACTTTCATATATAAAGGGTATTCCATTAAGACGGATCGAAGTTAGCAGTAAATAAAACAGTATTATTGATGAAAATTTATTGATTTAACTATTGGATCATGTGATTTGAGTCATGGCAATTATGTGGGAAAAATAATATCGCCTAAATGTCCGCCAAACCTTCGGCGGCACACCTCCACTCGATGGTCAAAACTTTTGATGACGTCTCTGCATAGTTGCTCCTCGATCTCACCAATATGCCTTATTATCTCATCCTTCAGCTGTTGAATTGTTGTTGGCTTGTTGGCATAGACCTTACTTTTGAGATGACCCCAAAGGAAAAAATCTAAAGGCGTCAAGTCACACGACCTGGTGGCCAATTGACCTCGTTGTTTCGAGAGATGATGTGACCTGGGAACTTCTCATTCAATAAAGCCATTGTTGAATTGGCTGTGTGGCATGTGGAGCCGTCCTGTTGAAACCACAAATCTTTGACATCTATAGAATTCAATTCAGGCCATAAAAAGTTGGTTATCATGGCACGGTATCGCTCGCCTGTCACTGTAACAGAATTCCAGGCATCATTTTCGAAGAAATACGGCCCAATGATTCCGCTAGCAAAAAATGCACACCAAACAGTGAACTTTTGAGGATGCAATGGCTTTTCAACAATCTTCCTGGGATTTTCATCAGCCAAAATGCGACGATTCTGCTTATTAACGAATCCACCAAGATGAAAATGGGCTTCATCACTAAAGATGATTTTTTTGCGAAAAATCATCATCGGCTTGTCTCTGCTCGTGCACCCAATTGACAAATGTACAGCGCTTTAAATGGCCAGCAGTCTTCAGTTCTTGTGTCAATTGAATTTTTTAAGCGTGTAGAGACAAATCTTTTTCAAAATTCGATGTAACGTTGTTGTGGAGAGGTTCAATTCCTGCGCGATCTTCAGCCACATTCTCGCGCACTGCAGCAATGTTTTCAGCTAAACGGCGTAAACGAGCACGCAATGGCGTTTTCATATCTTCCACCGACCCCGTTTGTTTGAATTTACGAACAATTTTCTCAATTGCACTCTCGATTGGTCGATTATGTTGACCCCCAAAATCGCGAAGTGCCCGAAATGCATTTCTGTTTGAACGTCCATTTTCGTAATAGGCTTATGTCATAGAATAGGCTCCCGACGATATACTATATATATATCTATTCTTTGTGGGGATTATTCTATATTCGAGTGCGTGGTGATCAGATGGCCGAGAATCGTTCAAAAGAGGGACTGGAGAGGGCTTATTTATCTTCAATATACTTAAGAAGTGGAACGGAGCCCAAGGATAAATAATATTGCAACATTAATAAAATAGAGTTTTATTAATTAATCTATGAAAACAACACACGGAAAATATTTACATGACCGGGGATTAAAAGGGGAGAAACGAAAAAGGAAGGCAATGGGAAGGAATCTTCGGTCCAGCTGGCGATTTCTTTTCCAGGAGAAGGGGTTCTTCGGGGAAGGTTGTCCTTAACGAGGGAAAAGGACTGACTCCGAGGAGTGAGAGCGAAGTGGGGCTCGGAAGTACGAGCGATCTTTGAGACAGAATATCAGAGATGTTCTAGATGAACAATGGAGGTTATTGGTGTAACCAAGCGTTCTCTTGAAGAACCTTAAAAAGGAGAGAATTAAATTACCACTGACGTGATTTCTTGGGAACAAGAACCGTTTCTTGTCGAACGGGCTCGAAGAACAATGACTGTTCTAAAATAGTTCTCTTTCAGAACAACAGGGGGGAGGGGTGAGAACCGTTTCTTGTCGAACGGGCTTGAAGAACAATGGCTGTTCTAAAGTTGTTCTCTTTCTGAACAACAGATGGGGAAGGGGGGGGGGGGCTGTTGACTTGGCATCTCGAGGGGCACGAAACTTGGCACTCAAAGGATATTGTCCTATTCTGGACAATAAGGGGTTTTGGAGGTAGAGTTCCTAGGTGCACAAGGGAGACCGGATCGGCGTGATGCTTCGCGAAGATAATCGGGATCTGGTTCAAACTCGAATTGCTATCGCATAAATAGTCGGAGCCAGCCCCTCGGCGTAGGGGACAATGGGAAGGGGGATGGGACTTCGAAGGAATGTCCCGGTGGCGCTTGGGAAAATATCTTATCTTCCCATAAGCCTAATTCAATCTGGCGAGATCGACGCATGGAGGCAAACGGGGGATTGAACCTCCTTGATTAAACTTAGGAATGGTGGGCAATAAGGCGCCTTCTACTCTTTCTCGCAGGATGCACGTGGGAAGCATGCGTTTCGACATGTGATAGGGGCTGAAGCATGGCAGCCTCAGACCGTTCTATCACAGCTTCGATAACTTTAACACTGTGTTTGATTGTTAATCTTTCCATAGTTGAAATTGCCAAAGACTGAAGTTGTTAAATCTGAAAGAAAAAGAACAAAAATCATTAGACGCTTAAACTTAACTCACATTTAAAATCGGTCCAAGTTATTGGAACACCCTTTATAATCTATCTTAGTACATAACTCTTTCTGAATGTAAGAATACGAGTATGACTTAAAAAGGAAATATAAACCTAGGCAGGTCTGGGTCTGCAATTTCGAGGGCGTGGGGATGCTTCAGCTCCTTAGCATCCCCCATCCCACACACACACACCTGGATGGATCCGCGCCTGTTGGCAAGGAGCGCGAATAAGAATTAACAGTAGATGAATGTCGTAAGAAAATAAACAAAGAAGATGTAATAAAGAGAGAAACAAAGGAGATTAAAATAGATGATAAACAAAGTAAATGGACAAGGGAAATAAACCAGAAGATTAACAAACCAGATAAACAAAGGATATGAACAAATCAAATGTACAAGGGAGATAAACAATGGAGATGAACAAAGAAGATGTACAAGGGAGAGAAATAATGGAGGTGAACAAAGGAGATGGACAAATCACATGTACAAGGAAAAGGAACAAAGAAAATAAAATAAGGAGAAGAACAAGGGATTTGAACAAAGGATATGTACAAGGGAGATGAAAATTGAGAAATACAAGGGAGAGGAACAAAAGAGATAAACAAAAGAGATGAAAGATGGGAATGAACAAAGAAGATATACAAGGGAGCTAAACAAAGGAGTTCAACAAAGGAGATGTACAAGATAGTTCAACAAAGGAGATGAACAAGGAAGAAGAACAAGTAAGTTAAACAAAAGAGATGAAGATACGAAATAAACAAAAGAGTTAAATAAGGAGATAAACATAGAAGATGAACAAAGGAGATGTAAAAGGAGATGAACAAAGGAGATAAACATTGAAGATGAACATAGCAAATAAAAAGGGAAATGAACAAATAATATCAACATAAGAAATAAATAAAAGAGATAAATAAGGAGGTGAACGATGGAGATTAAAGGAAGAGGAATAAAGGAGATGAACAAAGGAGATGTACAAGGAAGATGAACAAAGGAGATAACAAGGGAGAGAAACAAAGGAGGTGGACATGGGAAATAAACAAAAAGTTAAAGGAGTTTATGAAAAAGTTAAAGGTGATGAACAGAGGATATGTACAAGGGTTAAAAACAAAGAAGATGAGTAAAGGAATTGGACAAAGGAGATGCACAAGGAAGCTGAACAAATGAGATAAACAAAGATGATGAACATATGAAATGAACAAGGGAGAGGACAAAGAAGATAAATCAATGGACAAAGGAAATAAACAAAGGAGATTAAGAAAGCGGATGAAACAAGGAAAGGAAGAAATGAGATGTACAAGGGACAGGAACAAAATAGGATAACCCAAGGATATGAACATAAGAAACAAATAAAAGAGATAAATAAGTAGATGAATAAAGGAGATGTACAATGGAAATAAACAAAGAAGATAAAGAAAGAAGATGGATATAACTACAGAACTACAGAATCTAGGACCAACAAAGACCCTAAGGTCCGCTCGAGGCTAGTCCGCTACACTACATCCGAAACTACGATACACACTTATCTACGAGTGTATCTCTAACATGGTATATATATATTTTTTTTTTTTAAATATATAATCTACTGTACACACTTATCTACATGTGTACAATGTCAGGCATATTAACTACTTCAACCTAGGGGGGGGGGGGTGATAGAAAGTTTTTCTTCTCAACTTCCGCAGCCCTCGACTGCTAGTGGTGAAAATCTAGTTATAGGATAGGCGGAAAAGAAAATGGATATCTAAACTACACATGCAAGAGAAATCGCTGGCATCATTTTTAGTCATCATTTTTACTCTCGTTGTTCCTCCGCTCCAAACTCCTTTTGCAAAGACGTTATTATTTACTGTGCTCAGACTACGTTATATTTATACTATTTAAGTGCGCGTCGAGACGGTTTTTAAACATATTTACCGACCTACTATCCACTACGTGGGTGGGTAGTCTATTCCAAATTTGAGTAATTTTAAACGTAAAATAGTTTTGGGCTATACTAGTGTTAAATCGCTGGTTCACTAATTTTAATCCGTGTTGCCGAGTATTTCCCCTATGATCCAATTCGAACAAATTCCTATAATCAACGTTTGAAAATCCTTTCAATATTTTAAATACTTCAATTAGCTGGCCACGTAATCTTCTGCCTTCGAGAGATGGCAAATCTAATGCCCTGAGTCTTTCCTCATAGGGCCTGTTTCTCAGCTCGGGAATTAATTTTGTAGCCCTACGCTGCACTCTTTCTAATTGCGCGATATCTTTGTTTAAGTATGGAGCCCAAAATTGAACCGCATATTCGAGCAGTGGACGCACAAGTGATTTATACAATGGTAAAATTATCTCTTTGGATTTGAACGTGAAATTACGCGCGATATAACCCAGCACACGATTTGCTTTTTTACATGCATCCGCGCATTGTTTCGTGACTTTGAAGTCATCCGAGACTAAAACTCCCAGGTCTTTTTCCAATTTAACTACGTCGAGGACCTGGCCTTTCATGGTATACTCTATCCTCAAATTATGGCAACCCAAATGCATCACCTTACATTTACTTAAATTAAACTGCATTTGCCACTTATCCGCCCATCTGACAATCAAGTTTAGGTCCTTTTGTAATTTTTCTACATCCGATCTTACATAGGCACGGTTGCCCAGCTTCGTGTCGTCAGCAAATTTAGAAATCGTACTAAATACGCCATTATCCAAATCGTTTATATATATTAGAAACAATAATGGGCCAAGAACGGAGCCTTGTGGCACTCCACTACTGACGTTGACCCAATCTGAACATTCACCATTTATAACTACTCGCTGCGAACGATCCTTCAGCCAATTTCTAATCCAATTTAATATCTTACCCTTCACACCGACTGCTTTAACTTTCATTAATAATCTCTCGTGCGGAACGGTGTCAAACGCCTTTTTAAAGTCTAGATAGATTACATCTACAGCTTTGCTTTCGTCGTAAACGCAAATCATTTTATGGAAGAATTCGAGCAAATTTGTCAAGCACGATCTCGCTCGCCTAAACCCATGTTGGGAATCTTTAATCAGATTATTTACCTCGAGGTGGCACACTATTCTATCTCTAATTACCGATTCTAAAAGCTTTCCAACTACCGAAGTTAGACTAATAGGACGAAAATTCGTTGCTTCGTATCTATTCCCATTCTTAAATATTGGTGTAACGTTTACACGCTTGAAGTCTACAGGGACTACGCCATCTTCTAATGAGCGATTGAAAATTGCACGCAACGGCTTCGCAAGCTCATTCTTAAGTTCCTTTAAATGAGTGGGGTAAACGCCATCGGGCCCGGGTGATTTCGACTTTTTCATCAGGTTAATATATTTAAGAATTTCCACTTCATTAACCGTTATATCGGATATGCAAATATCACTATTATCTACTTCTTCAACTAACGATCCTAATTGGGACGAATCTTCAATAGTAAAGACGCTTGTGAAATGTTCATTTAAAATTTTAGACATTTCCGCCGGAATTTCCGTCAAACGACCATCTTTGTCTTTAATCGGCCCTATTGAACCTTTTAAGGGTTCCCTACTGTTTACATAGCCGTAAAACCGTTTCGGTTCCTTCTTTGAATCCTTCGCCAGTTTTATTTCATATTTCCGCTTCGCATCTCTAACCGCCCGTTTAACTTCTCTTCGAGAATCTATGTAATTTTGCCGACTTATAAATGACTCGTTGTTCTTATGTATTTGAAATTTTCTATTTCGGTCCTTAATTAAGCTTAATATTAGTGGGCTAAACCACGGCGCTCTCATCGACTTCCCGCTCTTACGGCGCACATACTTTACTAAGTCAAAATTTACACTAAGGAGTGTACGCCGAAGCTCAGTGTACATTTCTCCTACCGACCTATTCTCGAAGCGCATTCCCCAGTCTACATCCTTAATCCTTTCGCGAAAAGTATCAAAATCACAGCTACCAAAACGTGGCATGAGCTGTGTACTAATTTTTACATCTACACACGTGTTAACCACGAATCTAATCGCATTATGGTCACTCGAGGCTAAATGCTCTCCTACACAAACATTTTCTACCAGTGACTCGTCAGTCGCCATGATTAAATCGAGGATATTATTATCACGAGTTGGTTCCTCCACTTTTTGAACGAGAAAATTCTCCAGAATAAAGTTTAGTAGTCTCTCCCCAGCTTTATTTGACGTTAGGTTACTATAATTAACGTTTGGATAGTTAAAATCGCCGCAGACTAATGTGGTTCCTTTTCTAACCCAAGATGAAAGCATATCAAAGAGTGCAGCATCTTCTCTTTCTATTTGCGATGGAGGACGATATATGACGGCTAAATTAATTTTATATTTTGCATTACAACATAATTGGATTAATAAGGCCTCACTTCTCATATCTGCCGTAGACGAGTCGATCGTTATAGCGTTTAAGTCATCTTTTATATACACTAATACGCCCCCTCCTCTACCAGTTTGTCTATTTGTATAATGAATTTTATAACCTGGTATATCAAATTCGCAAACACTGATCCCCGAATGTGTATCTATCCAAGTCTCGCTTAAGAATACGAGATCGTAGTCTCCCTCTAGAATTACGGCTTTTATTTCGGCAAGTTTATTTTTTAAGCTACGAACATTTGAATATATACATTTCAATTTGCGCTTTAGGTGGACTCCTCTATCACACGCGAATCTGTTCCGTTTCCCTGCTCCCCAATACTCATTGCCCCTTCAAGCGAGGAACGGTCTGGCGCATGGGCATCACGTTGCCCCGCAACTCTCCTACTTAATATGCTACGTACTGACTGGTCTAAAATCCTACCCAGCCGACTGTTTCCCACATCGCTTAAATGAATTCCGTCCGTTTGATAAAGTGAAGGTTGGTCTTGGAATTTATCCCAAACGTTAAAGAAGCTAACTCCAGTATCGCGACACAAGCGCTTAAGGCACTCGTTTGTATATATAGCACGGGACTGCAGACGCAACGTGGATTTTAGTCGGGGTAAAATGCCAATTATTCCTACGTTATCCGCTTTAACTTTCGCAGTATGAATCAGAGTCTTAGCGCGGTTTACTATTCCTTCTGGGGTGCTGTCGTATCTGTGCACATCATTCCCCCCTACGAGCGTGAGGATCGTACGCCCGTCACGTGTTTGGTCCAATTTTTCAATTTCACTAACTACTTTATCTATGCGGCCACCAGGAAAGCAAAATCGTTTTCGTTTTGACGGGTTTCGCGCTGTGAATTCCGGCTCTTGGTTTTTAATTAGAGAATCCCCAATTAGTACAGTTTCTTCTTCCCCTTCGATAGGAGTTAGCAGTGCGAAGGGGTTTGAGCATGGTAATGTGAAATGTTGTTCCCTCGATGGTCTAGCCCCATTTCTAACGGGCCTAAATTGCGAATCTTGGGGTCTATATTGTGAATCCTGGGGCGATAAATAACCGGGATAAATAATGAGATGAACAAAGAAGATGTACAAAGGAGATAAATAAAGCAGATGAACAATGGAGATGAACATGGAAGATGAACAAGGGGAAGAAACAAAGAAGATAAACAAAAGCGATGATAATTATAATAATAGGAAATAAACGAAAGTAATAAATATGAAGATGAACAAATGAGATGCATAAGGGAGAGAGACAAACGAGATGAACAAAAACAATGAGCAAGGAAGAGTAACAAAGGAGATTAATAGACTAGATAAACAAAAGAGATGAACAAGGGAGATGAACATAGATGATGAGCAAAAGAGGCGAACAAGGGAGATTAGCAAATGAGATATACAAGATATAGGAACAAATGAGATAAAAAAATAGATAAACAAAGGAGACAAACATAGTAAATAAACAAGAGAGATAAATAAGCAGATAAACAAACGATAAATACAAGGGAGATAAACAAAAGAGATGAACAGAGGAGAAGAACAAAGGAGATGAACATGGATGATGAACAAAGGGGGTGATCTAGGGAGATAAACAAAGGAGATGTACAAGAGATAGGAACATGGAGATAAACAAAGAAAAACATAGGAAAATAAAAGGAACGCAATAATTACAATTATAGAGTTGATCTCCAGGGACCTATGCGGACACAGTGGTCGGGTTCTTCCCCTCAGTTAATATTATGTTGGAAACGAAGTTCTCGCACACTCTTTTTTTAAGTTTATTTATTTATGGATTTATACAGGGCGTACGACTAGCTAATATGCAGTGGCCTAGTCTTTTATATGCCTCGTTAAAGGGCACACTGACCTAGAGCCTAGATAGAATAGATCACTATGCACTTTCAAGTGAGGCCTAGGGATGACTAGGCCACTACACAGTAATTAATTTGACAGCCTTTATGATATCTAAAGTTTCAAAATTACCCATCAACTGACTCTTTCCCGTAAGCAGCAACGTACTCGTTTACTGTATGATTGCAAGTCCGTCCAAACGCTGCACAATCGTAATGTCATATCAACCAAGTTTTTGGAGAAGTCACAATAAGTCGTCGCACAGCCTACGATTGGTTTACGAAGTTTCAGTGTGGCCAATTCCATCTCCAAGATCAGCAAAAAAGTGGTCGCCCCTCACTTATTGACAATGACCGTTTGTGCGCCTGTGTCAAAGCTGATCCACATCTGACATCACGCGAGCTGTCCGAAAAGTTTAGCCTCAGCCATTTTGCATCATTTAAAAGAAATGGCCAAAGTCAGCAAACTGGACGTATGGATTCCACGTAAAATGACCGACTTTGAATGTCAGCTCCACATAGAAGCCTACTTGACACTACTGTCCAAGAAACGTCTTTTTGATTGACTGAACAAAGTGGTTGCTGGAGATGAAAAATAGTGTCTACACTCGAATATACATGGCATGCAAAATAAGCTGGACAGACAAAGGTGCACCTGCACAACTTCAGGCAAAGGTCGACCGACATCAAAAGAAACATGATTTGTGTGTGATGGGATGTGAAGGGAACGCAATTAGTCTATCGACGCTTAATTGTACACTCAACAACTGCAACAGGTGAAAGATGCAATCGCGCAGGAACGACAAGAATTGACTTATCTTGTGTTTCTTCATGATAACGCCCGACCGGTCACTCGTTGCAAATAATACCCGTGAAAAACTCCTGGAGCTGGAGTGGGAAGTTCTCCCTCACCCACCGCACTCGCCAGATCTGGCGCAGAATTTCTTTAATTGCAAAACGTTCGCAAGTAATGAGGGGCTAAAAACTACAGTTGGAGACTTCTTTGATACTACACCAGTTGAATTTAACAACAAAGGCATCCATGATATATCCCATCGTTGGAAGCAGGTGCTCGAAAATAAGTGATTATATTGTTCATTGATATATTTCTTTGTTGTATTGTTTCTTGCAAATCAGTCAATAAAAGTTATGCGAGAACTTTCTTTCCAACCTAATATTTGAGGGCTTCTACCTCTAATAACTACCTATATATTTCTCAGATATTTAAAGTATTTCCTTCTCTCCCATTTTCCTTTGTGTATTTCTTCATTAAGTGAAATTAGCCCCGTTGGTCGGACGAGCTTTCTTTCATAAAGAAACACACGAATGCGGTGCATATTTGAATCCCATCGGCTCAAATGCTTCCCATCATGAGCGAGCTTTAAGCACATCGGATATGTTTAGTTGCCAGATGGGACTCCAAATTTCAGTATTGAAATTGCAGCGGCTGCAAGAAGGGTATTATTGCAAAAGAGTATTATTATTATTTAATATTGGCTAAAGTGTTAGGATAGGAAGGATATTTTAGAGCGTGCTGATCTGCGATGACCACCCATTGTGAGAAGGGGTTTACATTGGAATCGAATTGCTTCAAATAAAGAGGCTAAAGTCAACGAGGGCACTCGTAAGAACGGGGTGAGCCACGTGCGGACTTTGAGGCATGGAGGGTACACAATCTTCCAGATGTCAGTTGCAGCATGCTTGGCCCCTCACATATATATGGCCCCCTCTTGCAATATAAAAGGAAAATGAGGGCAGCAGAAGAAGAGAAGCGGTGGGGTAGGAAAGCAGGCATGAAGGCTGGTCGGCCACTAGCCTTCGCAATTCGTCCGCCCTTGGCCAAGAGAGGTGGATGAGTAGGACGAGGCAATCGAACCAGTGTGAACGTGAAGGCATTGGGTAATGGTCTGGTCAAATATGGGCCCTTCTTCTTCGGGGACTCATTATCCACACGTCCCTTCAAGGTCTCTTGGACCTCATTTATTCTCACTCGAGACGGCTTCAGGTCGCTCTCTGTCTTCTTCAAATGGGCGCACTGCCATTTGATGGTACCATAACGTCCATGTTGTATGAAGCTTCATTTTTAGAATATTGCCAGTGGTCAAAAAACAATGAATGCATCGGATAATAGGAGCAGGAAACATGAGAGAAACAAAATGGGGGAAATGCTTAGCCATTGTGGGTAATACACATTTTCATACATTCAAGATTTAAGAGGATCCAATTATGGCTACAAGGATCCTATTTTGATTTTTTTTTTCTCTCTCTCTCTTCAGAAAGCCTCATATTTATGCTACAAGATCGAGACGTAATCACATAGGCTTGGCAGACAAAAATTTCATTTAGATCCATAGTGTTTAGTTCTTAGACTTAAAGTAACTATGTAATATAAAATCATGTTTATGTTCTTTAGTTCCACCATTCACATAAACACAAGATGACAGTCAATTTTCATCGCATCATATTGTAGTATATATCATTTTGAAGGGATTTTTTTTCTTAATTAAAATATCATATGAACATTTTATAATATTCACTATTAAATAAATTATAATTGATTTAAGCAATATACGTGGGCGATGCTTATAGGTCTGAAGTTAAGAAGCACGGCGTAAAAATAATGAACAATAGAGCGCCTAACGACGCCTGGCAAGATATTTGAATTCGAACCTAACGCTAGGCCAGGGATGTGATACCTTTTCATGTGTGGAGGCCACATTGAAGTTTGCCGTTCGCACTGAGGCCGCAGTCAATAAGTGTGGCTATTTTTTTACTGTAAATATTTTGTTAATATAATTTAAATTAATAGCTAGCATGTAGTATACATGCATTTTAAGACGAATAATTTATTCCCTTAACTTTTTAATAATTTAATGACTTCTTTGAGATTGCTTCTGGCGAGACAATATTGTGATATCTCGTTCTAACATGGAGGTTTTAAGTTTTAATTGTTCCTCCAGATGCTAATCTGCCATCTGTGTTCTCAACGAATTCTTGATTTGTGGTAAGTATGAAAATGTGGATTCACAACAGCATGTCGTAGAAAAGCACGAAATCAATCGGTGAGCATTTTCGTGAAGGCAAGGCTTTTCTACCACCTTTATCCAAATTTCAACGGGATCTTCCTTACTATCAAACAGAGATTTGAGAATATTATCTTCAGACAACTCAATAAGCTCCATTTGTAAATCTTCTGGTGCCTTTGATACATCAACTAAGTGAGGTTGAAAAGCTAGTTTCAGGGTGACATCATGCTTTTCAAAATCAATGAATCTTTAATTGTATGCTGTGATTAATGAGTCTAAAACTGATTCGTATTTTCGAAAGATTCACAGTTATACTTTTCATTTTCATTAATTATTTTTGTTATTGGAGAAAGTGTTCTGATAGTTTCGGCTGAGCAAGAAGAGAATTGCAAAACGACAACTTCTTTCTAAATGTCAGAATTTAGAAAGGAATCCTTCTTGGTGAGAAAGGCCTGCCTGATAGTTTGGTATACGGTGCAATCTAACGTTGAAGGATGATTCTTTCAAGTGGTTCGCTCGTAGAAGAAGAGCGGGATGACCCTAAGTGATCACAGCAATTCAACGTAATTTGCTTACCCGTCTTCGAAACCCGGTACGACGCAGTGGCGGAGAGCAAAAGTAGCTGTATGGCTTTAGCTCTATTCCAAATTCAAGATTCGCTCAGAATGTCTGCTGATCTAAATTTCACAAGGGTTTATATGAAAGAAGGTGGGGGCTCACCTTCAAAGGGGTTTACCAATAGGATACTACTTAGGAGGAGCTATTGGCTAATTTAATGGAAGTCTTCCAATCTATATTACGTGGGAGGAGTTTTCACAGGGTTTTTTTTTTAAGTGGGTCTGCCGATACTAACCTAAGAAGGGCAGGTTACTATCCAACACTGCCTGTTTATTTGCTACTTTTCTGACAGGTGGCGGGCATACTCTCTTTCCTAACCTATCGTAGAAGTGGGTGGCACCGGCCAATAGAAAAGGATTTTTTTATAGTATAACAGATTCCTAAGCATTTTTTTCTTAGCAGTGTTTTCGTTATTTTTTCCTTACATGGCAGATTCTTGCAGCAATACCATCGAGGTGGAAAAATTAATTACAAATTCGATAAACATGAGAGAATTGGATATTTCAGAACATCAGTTTTTCGCAGTGTTTTGGTTTTGTATGGTTAGACGGGCGAATTTTGCTGTTGTATCATTTACGGTCGAAAAATCAATTACAAAGTTTTGGCACATATGAGAGACTGGGATAAAAAACAGCTCAGCTTTGAAAACAAAATATAAACTTCGTGAACTGTTAAGCGTTTAATTCGTATCCGTCTATCTATCGATCTATCTAATTATATACAAATGTGTTCTTTCCCTAAGCATGAAAGTGAGAGGCGGGCTTCCCGTTTCATCTAATTATGCCATACTCAGTGCCGGATTTATTGTGCTAGTCACCCATAGGCGATAGAAATTTTACCGCCCCCTTTCAAGCCCATATGATTTGTTATAACTTATGGTCTAGATTCTAGAAGGAAGCAAAAGCATGATTTGACATATATGCAGTGATTTATTTATACAGTGCATCAAAGAATTCGTGGTGGGCGATGCCATTTGCCCATAGTTCAGTTATTCAGTACAATCAGGATATCCATAATTAAACATTGTTACAAACTTTAGAGAGTTTTCAAACGTGACTTTTGCTCAGTGTCGCAGGATACCTTGTGGTCGTGATGTACTTCTTTGATGAAGTAGGCTTTGATCTAAGAGTGCGAATTTTGTTGTTTTAAGGAAGAGCCGCTTCAACACGTAAGGATATAAGAAAACACACAGGAATTATCCCAAAATAAACATATATTTTAAATTTAACACTTAACTATGAAAAACAAACAATAATCACATTTATATCTTCGTCCTAAGCTATCTTAGACTATCCCGGTTGGCAACTAGGCCTATTCCAATGTCTTCAATGACAAAAATAAACAAATAGGTTCTCGGTAAACACACCAATTGCCGATTAGTATTTTTATCGTGACCCTTTTTGATTAGCGTTAAACATTAAATTAAAGTATTCTCTTTTACTAACAAATATGACCGGGGTTTACGGACAATTGTCTTTACTTCTATTAAATCGTGAAACGTACTAACCTCATACTATCGCAATATGAATATAAATGTTCTTGCTAACTCACATGACAGACGGGATCAGGGATTGCTGGAGGTCATTGGAGGGCTTATCTCGCACTTCGGGGATTTGGAGTGCCGATGATAGAATTTCGCCGAGATGTGATGGATAGAGCGCGGTGGGGCGCTGTCAACTTCTTATTGCAACCTTGCCTCTGGTTAAGTTAAGACGGAGAGAGTTATGATGCTCTTCGCTCCAAGAGTCCTCTTCTGGATAATCTTGAAGCCTCTTGGTGTCTTATTCTTCCACGTAGAGTGCCCCACTAGATTTGGGAGTATTCGGGGAGATTTTTATCGTAATTAAAGAACGGAACCTCGTTGGGGCTGGGTTCTTCTCCTCTCACTCTTATGGAGCTTTAGATGTGAGAGTCACTCGAGTGTGAGCGGGTTTACTTTTTTCCAGTCAGACTTCTTCTAAGTCTGTAAAGGATTCTTCGGTATGGCACCGATACCAAACGTGACGATTTATGTTAATTCGGCCCGGGAAGGGGGGGATCGATCTTCTCAATCTGATCCTATCGTTTCTCACGGAAATCGTCTTGTCTGGCTGAAGGATCGATCTTCACGACCTGATCCTTTTTCTTTCATACCAAATTCTCATCTTTCTCTTTCTTCCCGGGGAGAATTTATAGGCGGACCACCACCCCATCTAAGGCGGAAGGGGCGAGGCCACAGAGGGAAGCGCGAATTGTGAGTTCGCATCTGGTGAGAGCGAGAAGTGCAGAGGTTCGCACTGGGTTGCCCAAGTCGGCTTGTTAATTAGTGAGGCCCTCAACCGCCACACTCCTTGGCGTGCATTTTGACTAGCACTGCTTTTTGGTGACATAACCACGGGTTTATGGATCTTGTGGGTCATTGGATCGTTAGAGCGTCCTTTAAGGGCCTTATGTGGTTGCCTTAACACAGATGGTTGCTCCAACTACCTAAGCGGCGGGGAGATCAAACAGGGTAGGCAGTTATACGACAAAAGTGGTGTCAGGTCTGTAGGTTTTTATTAGAAAGAACCCAGCAGCGTTTAATTAAGGGAGAGCCAACACGTAAAAGGAACCAGGAATAATAGAATATTTGACGAGAGGAAAATTGGTAAAGTTAGGGGTGGAAACAATCTAAAGGTAATTGTTAGGCTAAGTGGTAAGTTTCGGTGGTGGAGTAGGTCAGGATCGATTTACAACAAGGTAGAATACGTGAGTCTCCAGGCAACGAAGTCCCCGACAATAGAGGCCGCGCTACCAAGCCTGGACAGGTAGAATACGTGAGTCGCCAAGCCACGAAGTCCCCTGCAAGAGAGGCAGGGCTACCAAGGGGGCTAAGAAGCTGCTCATCCTCGAGCTAGTCCCTTGTTATCAAACCGAATGTTAAGTTAACTTGTTCAAGTTCAACTTACTCTCGTCAGAGAGATTCCTCATATACTGGTGCATCCTAAAGCCTTGGGATATTCCTCGCCCTTGAGGAATTACGAAAAGAAGAAGAAAAAGGCTCCCCCTCGAGCCCGTTACCCGGTGGGCACATCAAACTCTAAGTTAACTTGGTTGAGGAACCAAATTCAACTAATTCTCGTCAGAGGACCCCCCCCCCCCACACACACACTATCCAGATGGATCCTAAAGCCCAGCGATAGTCCTCGCCCATGAGGAATTACGTAACGAAGGAGAAAAAGCTCCCCCTCAACTTACTTTCGCCAGAGAGATCCCGCCTACCCTGGTGCCTCCTAAAGCACCGTGATTGT
This sequence comes from Ceratothoa steindachneri, assembly GCA_963969495.1. Classification (NCBI taxonomy): domain Eukaryota; kingdom Metazoa; phylum Arthropoda; class Malacostraca; order Isopoda; family Cymothoidae; genus Ceratothoa; species Ceratothoa steindachneri. Next base: position 103,140 of record CAXAKS010000263.1, on the reverse strand, counting down.
TCTCGCCCTTGAAGACCCCTTCCCCCATTGAATACCGTGTGGACCCCCATCTGCTACACTCGCCAAAGTACTTTGTGATCTCGACCACCTCCAAAAATCTGGTCGAAGCACGCGTCAAAGGACCTACAAGATTCCTGTGATGGCTGGGGCTCTTTGAGTTCAAGGTCAAACTCAAACCCGCTGCCAGAGCAATTAAGGTATTTAAACTCCAGTATAGACAATTAGCCTATTTCTTGTATATTGAAGTGAGTAGCGAATTAGCTAATATTAGAGGGTCAAGTTAATTGAAGTCATTTTTGTGTATTTTAAAATTCGTAGTATTTCTGTGGATCATGTTTTGTTTTTTTGTAGTAAATTGTTAAATTTAAAATATAAGTTTATTTTGGGAATTCCTGTGCGTTTCTTTATATCCTTACGTGTTGAAGCCGCTCTTCCTTAACACAACAAAAATTGGCACTCTTAGATCAAAGCCTACTTCATCAAAGAAGTACATCACGTTACACAAGGTGTACAACGACAAAAGTGGTTTCTGGTGTGGGGTGATCAAAAAGGGCATTATACAACACTCAGCAAACAGTTTAATAACATTATCATAATCTAGGGATTTGGTGAGATCACACTGAATTCCAAGTATGGCAAGACTGTTCAAATTTTCTTGACATAATGTTGATCTCAGGTAGTTTTTTATCCTTCTCAAACAAGAAAACGATCGTTCTGTACTACACTTGCTTGCCAGTGTACAAAGGAAAATTATTAGAGCAATGGTAACATTTGAATTAACAGCTTCTAGCTTATTTGTGAAGATAAATTCTGCCAAGCCACTTATTGTGTTGATGGGTGTTTCAATTTGCAGCAGTTGTGCACGCAGGTGCATGGCTTCATCGACTATACTTTGTTAAATGTCACAGTCATAATGGTGCATGAGATTCAGTGCTTGACTCCTCAGGTCCTCTTTTGAAAGGTGTAGTGATTTTTCAAGAAAGAGAAGTAATCATAGAATGACCTATAAGCTACTGCTCTCTTTTAGATTTCAGATTTCAGACTATCATTTATGACAAGGAAACAATTAATGCGAAATTCATCCCTTGTACTGAGTATGGGTTGGTCTGCTTGTTTTTGACCAAATGGGAGTTTCTTTTTCTTTTTTCTAATAGTAGGCTGATCATATTCATCATGTCCAGAGAGGGCTTTGCCTTCTTCTTCATATTTATCAAAATCCTCTCTGAATTCATCTACAAATGTTATGAGACTGTTGTAGAGATAAACCACACTGCCCATATCCACTCTAGCACTCTGCAAGCATGCGCTAACTGCTTTAAATTTATCCAGTATTGGGTTTCACAATGCGCCTATAATAGCAGTTTCAAGCCTGTCTATATAGTTTGCCAGTGATACAGCCTCACTTCGTGTGACTGGTTTTTATGACATATCATCTGCTATGGCTATCAGAGCTTGAATGAATTCTTTCCATGAATTTCTTAAACATGTAACAGCCTCTTCCCTAGCAGACCATCTTGTAGTTGATAAAGTTTTCTCAACTGGTCTCTTCTTCAGGTCTGAAAGCAGAACTTTCCATCTATGGGTGGAGGCAGAGAAGAAGTTGTACAATATTTGGATGGCTCCAAAGAAGGAGAGAGCTTCTGTACAGCTCTCAGCTGCACATATTCATACAAGATTCAGTGAATGAGGAGAGCATGGAATGTAAACTGCTAACTTATTAGCATATTTAATTCGAGCCTGCAGCTCTGAGTAATGGCCTGACATATTCGGAGCATTATCATAGGACTGTCGTCTACAATTCTAGATATCAATATCATGTTTCTCAAGCATTTCAGTCACAGTGTTAAACAACTCTACTTTATTTTCAGGGTTCTTGATAAAGACAAGAAATCTCTCAGTTGGATAACCATCATGGTTTACATATCTAATGATTAATGACAGTTGGTCCACGTGTGAAATTTCTGGTGTAAAATCCACACTATTTCAGTAATACTTTTCAGTCCTCACTTCGTTGGTAATAACCTTGATCAGTTATTTTGCCATGATATCTATGAACTCATTGCTAGTTGCTTTGGACCAGTAACTAACTTTCCCTGAACCAACATCGCCATATCGTTTGATGTGATCAGCAAGGAAGGGATCAAATTCAGCAATTAGCTCAAACAGCATTAAATAATTCCCATTAGAAGGTGAATTAGGTGATCCAAAATGTTGACTAGTGCCTCTGAATGCTAATCCCCTGGAGGAGAGAGCTTTCACAACAGCAACTACCCTCTTCAAAACTTCTCTCTTTGTTGCTGATCAATCAGTTGTTTATCAATTCTGTTCCCTAAGGCAGATCTTCTAAGCAACAAAACATTATCCTTATGAACTTGTGAATCTTCGTGTTCTTTTAAACGTTTCTGTGCGTTTTTCCAGTAACAGAATCATGAACACGAAGAAAACTGATATGTACAACCAAACAGGCGACAAGGTGTGCAAAACACTGCTGCAGTTTGCTTTGAATATGTCAGCCAGATCATGTGGTTGACTTCACCGTTCTTCAGTTTCCGATAAAAAAAATTATTTAATTATTTGAACATAATTATATCTTGCCTGATTAGTATACTTTCGTACTGATGGTGCAAAATCTGTTTAAGCATTCTGAGGAATTGCGTTGAAAGCAATATGATCTATTAGTTCATTGTTTATTTTCCATTCAGCTGGATTATCAGATGTTAGACTTTTTTGAGGGATACTTCTTTCACCTCTTTCTCATTGTTTTGCTCGGCACCACATTCATCAGATTCAAATTCATCTTTTGTTTCTCTGAATCTACTTCATTGATGAGCTTACACTGATTAGCAGTGGACTGACAAGGAACGAAGAAAGTATCTAACTTTGGTGTACTGGCAGTGCCGGTTGAACCTAGTATCACATGTGGCACGTGTTACGGGCCCCGCGCTTCAGGGGGTCCCGCGGGGATGTAAAAAAATTAGCAATAATTAATTTGTTGCCCTTAGGCTCATGTAAAAGCTACGCGGAACCCGGTTCACACGGCTAAAATGAAATACACACATAAAATTTATAGAAGACCAGGGATCTAAAGGCCTACCAGAAATTCACCAGAATTAATCAGGACGGTGCTAAATTATGAGGTATCCGCAAGGGGTTAAATAAATACACACACAAAAAGTATTTACAGTATTATTTACAGCAAATTTAAAATTAAATAAATTAACTGTTAACAAATTATACGGGGGTCATCAAACAATAAGAAAAGTCACAAATGCTTATCACCATCAAACGACCACAAGTCGTTTTAACCAAAAAGATATTCGCGCATACAAAATTAGGTTCTATGGATAAATTGATTAAAGCCGAAACGACACGCGCCGTGGAAGATGAAATAGGCTTCGCTACTCTAGTGACAGGTATTCCTGGAATAACCTCCCTGTCTTACGTCCCTTACCCGAAGGCCCCAAATTACATGAATAACACTTATAACACTTAATTAATTTAAAGGGGATGTAAAAAGAAAGAGATACTCCAAAATACCTGATACCAGAGCAGTGAAGCAATAACCCACATTCGGGAACCCAGGCGAAAGACGCTCGGCGACGATGAGGGAATTCGACCCAAGTCGACAGGGGTGGATGCGATGGCGGTCTTTGGCGAGGAGAAAACCCACAGACGGCGATATCGTGGCGAAAGGCGTCGAGACCAAGGGGAACGATGATTCGAAGGCCCAAAAATCCGAGATAAGAAATTAGAGATGACAGAATTCCCCAAATAGGAGATGGCTAGGTGACTGGGGAAGAACTTTCACGTGCTCAGTGTGAACAGCTTCCCGAAGGAGAACACTTGCAAACGTAACTGGAAGAGCACAATTCGATGCAGCCCACAGAGGAACAGCGTCAACGCTAGCAGGAATCAATGGCAGAAAATCCTCGCTGCACGAAGGAATCCGTACGAGTCTCCAAAAATTAATGACGTCAAGGTAAGTGACGGAAAACGATTCAGTGGAGCAATCAGGCAGAATTCTCGCAACAGAATAACTTAAAAGGGCTCACGGCCCCATTTATGTCCTTCAGTCCACAGGGGGAAAAGAGAAGTGGGGCACAAAAGGGGGGGATGAGTCGCTTCCCCTACGCCAATTAGACTGGTAGGTTGGAGAAATTTAGGCCAGAAATGGTAGCCTCGAAACGGGTCGACCTGCGATAAACACCATAAACTATGATGAGAAATGGAAAGCATGGGAATCCGAGGGCCCTACCCTTTACAGCACAGAAGGCCGAGAATAAAAAAAATTATTCAATTTCCTGATTTTTTATATTATTATATATGATATTACCATATATAAGAAAAATATAGAAAACCTCACTAGAGCATACTGCATAATATAATAAGTCTGGGTCTTGTTTTCCTAATCTCGAGATCGCGTTGAAGATTTATTTAACTCTAGTGGTTACCAGCTGCAGTGTTAAATGCTCCTTTTCAAAATTAAATAAAATTAAAAATGAAGTAAGAGGCAGTATTGTTCAAACAAGATTGAACCATCTCTTTCTAATGAGTATTGAACACGAGTTACTGAGGAAAATTAACACGTCAAGGATAATTGAGGAGTTTCTGTTGCCAAGTCTCGTAAGCGCTTCATGTGAGCCACGTAACTAGTTGGTGTGCACTCAGTTCAGCAAATGGTTCTGAGATTCCCCAAGGCAGCACAAATAGTCTACTAGCTAAGCTACTGGTATGCACGGTGTTTTTCTTTAAAAAGAAAAAGGAATAAAAAGTGTACAAACTGAAACCCTCTTTTTTCAGTTGAGTCCTCTCAGCCATACTAGCAGCTCTTGTAAATTTCTCAGATAAGATAATTTTTTCTCCTCTCTGCAAAAAAAAATGGGTGTGTGTGGGTGAGATACAATATATATATATATATATATATATATATATATATGTATATATATATATATATATATATATATATATATATATATATATACGGGTGGGGTCTCCGCTGTTCCTTAAACCAGCCCTGTGTACTGGCCAATTGTTCTTCCAGACGCTTTGCTTTTTTCTTGGCAGGTTCTCTGTAGTCATGCCGATTGAGTTTTTTAAAAAAATTTCCGACATCTTTAATCTGTGAAGAAAAACAAAAACACCAATCACAAACCACAAGGAAATAGCATGAAATAACTGTAAATAAAAGTGCTAGTAGCGCCACCGAAACCGGGAAAGTTGAAAATAACAAAATACTATATAGTGTATGTTTTTTAAACAACCGCACACTATAATAATAAATTGTTTATGGAGTACAGTTTATATAAACTCATAAATGTAAATCAATATAATTTTTAAGTAAAGTTTAATATCATAAGAAATAGAAAACAAAAATAAATTATTTAATAAATGTAGAAAAATTGATATAGTTATTGGATTGAAGTAATGATGACCTTGAACTTGAATTGGCAAAAGTAGGTCAAGGATAAATGTATAGGATAGGATTATGTTATAGCAACTGACTATACAAAAGAAAGATTAAGAATTTAAGTGACAGCCTATTTCTTTTCTATAGATCTGAAAATAAAATAAAGAGAATTACTTTTTATGAATATAGCAAAGTTAGGGAATAATAAAAATAAAATACAAAAATAATGTATTCTGAAAACAATGTGGCAAGCCTTTGATTTAATATTATTTAAAGTAACTTTGATTGAAGCGCTTGAATAAATAAACTATATAAAGTCTGCCAAATCGTTTAGAATACCAAAGAATAATATTTACCTCGAAAAAGAATAAAAAATCACAAAATATTACAAAATACTGATGGCCATCTGACTTGTAAACAAAAGTATTGCGTCAGCCAAATTCGGCCATTTGTACCGCTACAACCAAATTATGTAACAATTTTCATAAACTTCCGCCCATATCATCCTACCGCCCTAGGCTCTAGCCTAGATAGCCTATATGGGAAATTCGGCCCTGGGTATAGTTACTTCCCTTTGTTAAGGCACTTAACACTATTCCCTTTCAAAGGAAGTGGGGGAACTCGAGTTCTTTACTCCGCGTCGCACTTCCATATTATTGATTTAATAATAGAAATCTCTATATCCTATGATTTACAGAATATGTTACAAGTAGCTAGTCAATAACAAACTCAACGTACCAGTTTTTGCATAAATTAATTGAACAACATGATAATTTGGGAGTAAAACAATTAAAAAATAATTGTTTAAATGATATTCTAATATTCGACTTTGCTTTCGATTGATAAGCTTAGGTTTTGCTAATGGGGATTTTAGCCATTGGAAGTGGTATTTGGGGTCGATTTGGATTTGGCGAGGGTGAAAAATATAAAATCAAAATAAAATAATGATAGTTATCTTAATAGGGTTTATGCCATCGGAGAACATATTTTTGGGGGAATTTTACCAGTTTGGGGGGTAATGATGGTTCGTATGTGGAGTTAGGTTTTCGGTTGTGAATCGGGTATGGAGGTTACAAGGAGTTACAAGGAAAGAAAGTACCCTAGGAGATCTTACGGTCCATTCAAAGAGGGTACCTTTGGACTAGCAATCGAGCGGGCACATGACCGCTCAATTGTTTTGCGTCCCTAAACGGCCACTTTTCAAGACTTTGTCTAGTCTTGACTTGAACTGGTCATCAGATTCACTGTTAACAACATCCACTGGAAGTGCGTTCCACTTACCGCAGATACTGTAGGTGAATTTTTTTTCACACAGATTGTGGTTGTAACGCTTCAGTTAAAGTTTGAAGCCGTGATTGCGCATTCTGTTCTCACTGAGTGTGAAAATATCCCGGTAGTCAACATTGTCGAACCCTCGAAGTATTTTGAAAACTTCGATGAGCTGACCACGCAGTCTACGGGTTTCCAACGAGAACAGATCTAATTCCCTTAGTCTATCCTCATAACTTTTATGTCGGATAAAGGGAATCAGTTTGGTTGCCCTAGCTTGTACGCGTTCCAACCTTGCGATGTCCTTTCGAAACGAAGGACTCCAAAATTGTACGGCATACTCCAGGTGCGGCTGAACGAGGGAGTTGTACAGACAAAGTACTATCTCCTTGTTACGGTATCCAAACTGGCGCTTTATTTAGCCTAACATCCTTTGGGCTTTCTTCTCTGCCTCGATGCACTGTTTCAAGAACTTGAGGTCGCTAGTGATAGTAACACCCAAGTCCTTCTCAGTGTCACTTGATTCAAGAGCAGTGCCCTTAAGGATGTACTGAGATTTGGGGTTTCGGTGGCCGATAAGCATTACTTTGCATTTCCCCACGTGGAAAGGCATTTGTCACGTGTCCGACCACTCCCCAATCCTTTGAAGGTCCTCTTGGAGGCGGGCAGTGTTCCCCTATTTTGCCACATTGATACCAAGCTTGGTGTCGTCGGCAAATTTGGAGATTTTAGCAACCATGTCTCTTTCCATGTCGTTGACATAGATAATAAACAGTAGTGGTCCCAGGATGGAACCTTGAAGAACACCGCTAGATACGGGCGCTCATTCAGAGGCCCGTCCATTCACCACAACTCGTTGCCGTCTGCCACTTAGCCAGCTCTCTATCCAACCTGCTGCGTTGCCGTCTATGCCCTGTGCACGCACTTTCCGGAGAAGGCGGCGGTGTGGTACCTTTTCAAAGGCCTTTTGGAAGTGAAGATACACAACATCCACCACTTTATCCCGATCATGCTCACTGAACACGAAGTGGAAGAATTCCACGAGGTTCGTCAGGCATGACCGTTGCCTTCGGAAGCCGTGCTGGAAACTCTTCAGTAGCAGGTTTGACTCTAAATAAGACGTTATCTTGTCCACTATCATTCTTTCCATAAGTTTACCGATTATCGAAGTCAAACTGATGAGTCGGTAGTTTGACGGATGGCTGGGGTCTCCTTTCTTGAAGATCAGAGTCACCTCTGCCTCACGCCAGTCTCTAGGAACGCATCCGGTCCGGATTGACATGTTAAAGATAGCGCACAGATGTCGTGATACTTCATCGCACACTTCCTTCAACACCTTGGATAGAAACCCGTCCGGTCCGGAGAACTTATTCGTCTTTAGGTCAGCGATCTTTTTCTTTATTTCTCCTTCGGTAAAGTCCAGTACCTTCAGTTTTTCCTCCGAGTATGAATCCCTGGGCTGGGGGATGGGACCACACTCTTTAGTAAACACTGAAGAGAAGTAGTCATTGAGCAGGTTAGCATTTTCTGCAGCTGAGTGAGTTAATGCACCCTCCTCGTCCACTAAGGGCCCAATCCTACGATGGATTAGTTTACGGCTATTTACATAGCCGAAGAACTTCTTGGGATTCTCCTTGCAGAGTCTCGCCACTCGGAGTGCTTCAGACCGCTTAGCCGCCCTTATGCTGGACTTCACTCTCCTGGCTAGCCTCCGGTACTCGTTAAAGGCACCCGAGATCTTCGATCGCAGGTACGTATTTCTTTTCTCCCTAGCCTGTTGGCCGATTTCTCGATTAAACCACTTTGGTTGAACAGAAGACCGACGGAGGCATTTCAGAGGGATGCAACTTGATTGAAGACTCATGAACTTATTTTTGAAATTGTTCCACGAATCCTCAACATCTTCGCATGCCGCTAGCCTAACATCAGTCAGCCCAGCACGGAGGCTTGCAAAGTCTGCTCTTCTCAAGTCAAGTTTCCTTGATTGACTGGCAACAGATCTTACCTTCAGGATCTTGACGGTAAATCTAATTAGCTGGTGATCACTGCCACCGAGCTCTTCACCTACAGAGAGATCCTCAACGATATCATCCTCAGAGGTGAAGACCAAGTCAAGGATATTGTCTCCTCTCGTCGGTTCTCTGACCCATTGAGTGAGGAACTCGTTGTTGGTGAACTCCAGGAGTAGCGCGCTCTCGGCACAGGCTGCTCTGGTTTCCCAGTCAACTTGTCTGTTGAAGTCGCCCATAACAATGCAGACTCTGCATTGAACAAGTTCACCCAGCAGCGGGTACAGTTCTCTGTCCTTCTCAACGGGTTGGGAAGGGGGTCTGTAAAGCACTAGGGTCCTGTATCTGACAGGACCTATCTCTAGGTCAACGCCTAGGAGCTCGTGATCGGATATAATGTTGGAGTTCTTAGATTCGATTGTACCCTTGACATACAACATTACACCGCGACCCTCTCTGTCTGGCCTATCTTTGTGGAAGAGTTGGTAGCCAGGAACCGTCAATTCGCCTTCAAAGTCTCGGTTTGAGGTTTTTATCCACGATTCTGTTATGGCTACCATTTCGGGTTCTTCCGTCGCTACGAGGCCACGGAGCTCAGGAAACTTGTTCCTGATTGACCTCGCATTGAACAGAAGAACTTTCAGGGAGTCCCCTAATGTAGGACCTCCTAAACTCTTCCCTTTCCCGGCTTCTTGGTTGTCGCGGTGGCACCATTTTTGACAACCTCCAAGAAGGTTGTTTGGGGAGTGACTCGGGCGTACTGGCGTACGTCCGCCTTCCCAATCGGCCGGACACTCCTTTGGGTGCGTTCTACGACATCCTGGATGAGGTTGGCTAGGAAAGCCTTTCCCTTAAAGGAGAGGTGCACCCCATCCCTTTGGTAGAGGTCTTTTATACCATAGAATACGGCGTACGGGTCGACAAAAAAGACACCCTCCGACGTACAGAGGTCTGCAAGGCGCCGGTTTAGCGACATGTTCCTCACGTGGGCAGTCCGGCTTGGAACCCACCTGGGGAGCATCCCCACCACGACGCGTCTGCGGGTTTTCAATCCACAGTCGTCGACAGCGCCCATAACCGTCTTCATAATCTCGCCTGTAGGGCCTACCCTACCTACTCTGAGGTAGAGGTCGTTGCCACTTACCATAAGGGCAACGACTGAAGTCTCAAAATTCTGAGACTTCTCTTTAATGGTTAGGGTAGGGGATAGGTTAAGTTACGACACCATAACACATTGATTTCTTTCAATATAAAATTGATTACAGGTAATTCGCGAGATATAATAAAAATTACTATAAAACTAACTTTCAAATAATATATAATTAATTGAGTTTTTTGTTTAGTAATAACAATACAGTTATCCTTGATACAAGCTCGTTGCTATTGCGCTCTAAATTCGAGAAACAGAAATCTTCTGGGGACATATTAGTGATATCCGAGATAAACGCAATGACTTCCTTGTGATTTATACGAGGACGTTTGTGTTACATGATCCACTTAATAGGTCGCTAGCAGGAGGAGATCGACGCGGTGGCCTGTTGTTTGTGCATTAAGTCAAGAGATGAATGAGGCTTTCTTCTTAGACAGTCCTCAGTTCGACTCGACCAGACTGGCTCAATCGCCCAAACAACCCTTGGACCTGTTCCTCTTAAGCTCAAGGATGTGCCTGGCCTCTTGCTTGATAATTTAATTACTCTCATCCTTCACATTATCCGACCTCCGTCTTGGGTTAGGACGTGGCGCGTATAAGTTACAGGCCAAGGACATATTTCCTAAAGTCTTAAATATTCCAACCTGTATATTGGATTGCAGGTATTTTTAATTTTTGCATGCGATCATCATCCAAACTGCGGTGGGAGGGGGCAGGGATAAATAAAAATGACCGCCTAAATATTGATTGCAGAATAAAAAGGCATAAAAGGAGCGCGAAGGTGAAAATGCTAAAATAAATGGCAACAATCCTGGTGGCTAGGGTCATGAGGGCAGATTTGCAGATTTCCGGGAGTAAACATGTGTTAAAAATTCAACTATATCCCTTATGGTAGTGAGATGTCTGAAAGGCGAAACGAGAGGTTTTACTCTCAAAACAGACACAGGGAAAAACGTCATAGTAAGGATTATGTTTGTTGTTAAGAAAAGAACGGATTATGATATTGAGCGTGTATACGCGACATGCGAAGAATGGTGGATGTAAATAGAAATTTAAGAATACAAGTAAAGAGAATAAGGAAAAAATCGAGAGTTACAAAGCATGTATAAGGTCACTTCAATAATTATGCATTGTGTGCCCAAACCAGGACAGTCAGAAAAGTAGGCACTACGGAATAATTATGGCGTATAATTACATTTGTTTTAGTTAGCCTCGAAGTTATTTTCTATCTATCGATATGCCTTTTATGCCAAACTGTTATTTATTTTGTTATTTCAGTGAGGGCGTCACAATCAGTGAATATGACCTTTGGTTAAATGCCGGAGGAAAAAGGTGTATTTTAAGACCCCCACGAGTAAGGTTGGAGAAAGAAGAGGAATTTTGATGGGTGAATATTTAGAAAACCGTAATCGAATTTAATCAGTATCACTTGTTCAAGCACATTTTTTTTTGCGAATTCATCCATATTGGATTTATTGAGCGGTTGATTTTACTAGTAATATAATAACAATTTGAATTTCAATATGTTTTTCTCTTCCTTAATTGTGATGCCGTCACAGTGAGAAGAAATTTTGCCAAAAATTGGTACAGTCACGTCACATTATCTATAAAATTTCGACCGACCGAGCTTACTTCGTCACCTTTTACCCCATTTGTCTGTTTTAGATTGGGTAACTTTGCATTGACTTGTAGTGGATGTGACTTGGATCTCGGAGACCTTGTAAATGTAGTACACAGTGACTCTAATCGTGCATTGGAATTTTTTAGGGTGGGTAGGTGGGGGGGGGACGCAACCCTGGTGCGCAGAGTAAGGTATTTTCCTCAGATCGCCGTTTTCATTGCACAAAAAATAGTGTGTAATAAAAAGCGACGCAGGCTTTACGGGTTTATTCCCTCTCATTTTCTGGGTGGTCGTAAGGTAAAATACGGCAAAATTGAGGTTTGGTCCGATTTCGACGGAATCGGAATCAAACTCTTTTTTCCACAATCCTCCTTCCGATCGCCAAAAAATGAAGAGCAGATTTGAATAAAATACAAAAATTGGTGCAGGAAGAAGTAGTAAAATGTATAAAAAAATGATTACTGTAAGATAAATAATAACACTTTGATGTTTCCCCTCGGGGTCGCTCCGTGACCCTGGGGAGGTTTTCCCCTGCATCTGCGATGATTCCTAGCTATTTCAACAAGGATTAGGGTGACGGGAGAACCTAGAGTGTGTGTGTGTGAGGGGGGAGGGGGGGATATTTCGCCTTATATACCTCAAATGCAAACCCTTCAAATGTGGAACAGGTAACTCGAACTGACAATGAAATTCACATCAAGATCAGAATGAGACTCGGCAATAGGCCCTAAAGCACAAGGAGGAGCCGTTATCTCGAAACCTGTTGACCTGAGAGACCTGCCCAAGTTTGCTAATGACAATAATTTTAGTAAGATTATAAGGTTCGACTCCGATGATGATGTCTTAAAGATGAATTGACCGAACTATTCAAATGGGCGGAGAAATGGCAAATGGAATTTAGCATTAGCAAGTGTAGTGTACTTAGTATAAGTAGGAGGAATCCATTGAATAATTATAAATTGAAGACTTTTAGGAAGTTAGAAAGGTAAAGAAACTTAGGTGTCCTTGTAAATTCCGACATCCATCCTAGAAAGCAGTGCATAAGTGATATGAATAGAGCTAATAGGGTATTGGGGTTTATTGGGAAGGTAAGAATGCAAAACAGACTAAGGTGTCCTGTTAAGTTCTGGCCTCCATCCCAGAAAACAGAATGTAAGTGATAGAATAGAGCTAATAGATTTGTTTGGTTTATTGGGAGGAGTGTAAATAATAGGAATGCTGATTTCATTCTGAAAATGTACCTAACATTAGGTAGGCCTCATTTTGACTATGCTGTGCAATTTTGCTCACCGTATTATAGGATAGATATTGGTTTACTTGAGTCTGTGCAGAGAAGGATGACTAAGAGCACCCATGGGTTAAGGAGCTTATCTTTTGGTAAAAGGCTTAGAAGACTAAATTTACATAGGTTATAAAAGAGAAGAGTTCGAGGGGAACTTTTGGTTTAATTTGCCCATCTGACGAGTGCATGCAAGGGCATAAGTCACTGTAATTAAAATTCTAGCCTAGTAAAGTAAATTCGAAAATTCGCAAAGAAAAACAAGAGAAAAACGAAAACAAAAACAAAGAAGAAAAACAAACACAGAAGACAATAGGAAGGAACATGTGACCTACAACAAAGAGAGTCAAATTAAATGGAGGAGGCCAGTCTCCTCTAAAAAGTCAGATAGTCCACAAGTCTGTGTACACAAACCTGTCCCGACTACATGGAACAAGCGGTTGCAATCTCACTTATGATTCCGATACCAGGATAGGTAATGTGTGCGAAGATCGCCCAGACTGTGATATTCAACAAGAATTTGCCGAACATTCTGTGGGACAACGGAGTCATCGCAATAAAATACAGGCGAGTGCTCCATCAAATCAGGGTGCGTCCCGCGAGTGTGCCCAATTAGAAAAGGGCAGAAAGCACCCTGAAGCCGTCGCGGTACATCCATGGCAAGAGTTGCAGCGCAATGGCAGGCAACTTTAAGTTCTCGGCCGTTTCCAATTTTCTTTGCCAAGCAGCGGAGGGCTGCCATGATTCTTGCCATGTTGTTGTTGTGAGAACGAGCCAAACTCTGGTCTAAATGCCCACTACTCGCTGACACTTTGGCACCCTCATCTGTGCGCGCGCTCATTACCCGCAATTCTCACATATCCAAGAATCCAGGAAAAGATAATCTGAACATCCACCCTGTTTGCGGCAAACGTGGCGTCACATATACCGAGTAAAAGGAGATTTGGAGATTCCAATGCCCAGAGAGCAATCAGGGCGCTTTGTGAGTGGCTAAAGATCACAATCTGCCTCCGACTCGTGCACGACGCGTTAACTTCCGTACCGCGTGGTGTATTGCAACCAGTTCAGCCGTGAAGAGGGAAGCAAGACTTGGAACCATCCGTACACACTGGAAGAGATCCACTGTGATACGAAGTGTGCTCCAAAAAGCTCGAACGAAATACTCCGGGTATTGTGGAAGCTTTGGGAGCAGAAGTATAGGTGTAGTTGGTACCCTCAGGGTCGCACCCTGAGCATACCAGAGCGCCAACGACCTGAGAGCTACAAGTAAATTGAACTCTCTGAATTTCATAGAGCTAAAGTAAAAGGGCTTAGGATATGACTGGCGTCTCTCGGCGGCAAAGACACCGACGAGATTGGCTGCGGATTCAGTGAGAGCCAGTGTCGACTGATGGAAGCGCCGGGAAGGAAACTGCACTGTGCACGAAGCGGAGAAAGTGGAATCTCCCCAGCATCGACAAATTGGATCTCAAAAGGGTACGTGCGGAAGGTACCGGTCGCTGGGGGAGGGGGGTAGGGGGTACTGGTGCTGTGGATCGATTCCAAATTCTGCAATACACGCTTGGATTCGGATACATATAACTCGCATCCATACCCAAGTTCAAACGAACAAAGTATCGCTGAAAAAGCAAAGCAGCCGCCCAATCAGCATCACCACTGATGAACGTCACGGAACGAAGAATGTCAATTGTGCGGGTACATGAGACCCTAAGGCTGCGAATATGAGCCTCCCAGGTGAGGCGTGGGTCGAAGGCAAAACCAAGGAAACGGTGCTAATCTACCACTTCTAGGCGGTGAATCCCTTAAGAAGATGTCCGGGTCGTGGTGTAGCCATCGATAACGGCAAAAGTGCATCACCTTAGTCTTGACCAAGGAAAGCCGAAACCTGTGCACTTCGGCATAACGTGAGAGGCGGTTTGATGCCAATTGGTCTCGCAGCTCCAGAGTTCGAATGGTCTTCCACGTAGAGCGTTCGACAACTTTCTCTGGTAGCACCTATAGGCTCAGGACTCTTTCGTGTAAAACAACCACTTCCTTTACATTGGATCAGAGATGGCACCCCCCCACCCCTACGCAGAATTATTTTCCACAAATTGTATTTCCAGTACCCGAAGATGGGTGAAAAGTTCAACCGAAACGTTGTAACAAGAAAATGAAATGAATTTCCCTTTATATGTCCTTTCGTTCATCCTTCAAATTATATATATAAATATATATATATATATATATATATATATATATATATATATATATATGCAATATAAAGGACAAGAATCTGTATATTAAGATAAAAAATAAATAAATTCAAACGGAATTGATAAAGTTACAATTAGAAGAAAAGGAAAACCTCAATAAATACACAAAAATTTGTTACCTGATTCGTAGAAAGCTGTGAGCTGAATGAATGAAATTTAAAAATTATACTACCAGGAAAGATGTGATTTAGTATTAGTTGGTTCTCTGATCTATGTAGTTGGTTGGTCGAAAAACAACAACAACAACAACAAAATTTCAGCTAGTTGGTTGTTTAAGTGGTAATTAATTCATAGTGACTAGTTAAAAAAAAATTCAAACGAAATTAATCAGACAATATATAACGGTGTGGAAGTAGAGTCCTTATTTAACTGAGGCTGATTATATTTAATTAAAATGGACTCAATTATGAGAAGGTCAGTAAAAAATATGAGAAGGTCCTTTTTATTGCATTTTGATATTATTCTTTTTGTTTTACTTCCTAGTACATTTTTAGCCTTAAGCCATTAATTATCATTGTTCTCATAATTATTAAGCAATATTTATTATATAAATCTTTAATATTCTAGCCTAGAAGATGGGTCCAGAGCCCGAAACGTTGGCAATATATGTTATATTCAGTACTTGCTCTCCTTTTCCTGCTTAAGACCCGACTTGCTAGAAGCAGAAAAATACACGTATATATATATATATATATATATATATATATATATATATATATATATATATATATATATATATATATATATATATATATATATACGCAGCGGCCCTGCGTTTTTGTGTACTGGAGGAATATGAGCAGAGTTGACGGACCAGCACACCCGTATCTATTACTTGTCCTAGCTAACGGGCTTTCGGCCCTCGCAGCAAGTATGGACCTCACAGTATACACTGCTACTCGACTAAAGCTCATTAGAGGACGAAAGTGCACTGGGCAGCCAGACCCTCTGTGATAAGAGAGCAACTGTGGAAAAGGGTAGAAGGGTATGTAATGAAGAAAGGTAGAGATAGACAGGTCCACTAACGAGTAGGGTGGGTGATCAGCTATTATTATCATGCCCTTGTGCTAAATGATTCCAGGCTGGCATGCATTCCACAGAAGCACCATGGCTACCGGACCGAACTCAATCCTGGAGGAAACACTCCTCCTGGTAAAATGTGCGGGTTGAAAAGGGTGAGGGGATACCGTAATGATAATAGTAAGTAGTAATGTTGTGGTATAGGAAGAACCGAGTAATGGCTGGAGTTCGTACGTATAGGTTGGTTACGTACTTCAAAACTGTGATTACGTTTTATCTCTAAGAGTGCTACATATTTTTTGATTATTATGGTTATTATTATTATCTGATTATTATTTCTTTAATCTTTGAGGGTTCCTAGTTCCTTGCTTAGCGTTTCGAGGATTGACTAAAAAATTGGTTTCTAAAAAAAACTAAAACTTTAATTAAAAAAAACATGAACCAACGTAATTTAACACACTAAATACGCAGAAATGAATTCAACAAATTTAAGTGAAACTTTCTAAATGACATACTTGAATTTATAGTAATGGTTGACCCACAACTCTCCTTATTCTTGAATGCAACTGACCTCAACGAAATATATACCAGGGGTTTAAATACCTTACGCGATTCCTCGAGAATCGGATTTGAGTCTGGCCGATCTTTTTTCCGTGATTTATGCTTATACTGTAAATTACTTTAACGAATCAATCCCCAAATATAGTCTCCCATCAGATTTTCATTATACGATCCTTGGTAGCGGCGTTTAAAGTCCAGTAGATCCTGGTGAAAGCACTCGCCATGCTCCTCGGAGTACGCTCACATGAGCGTCAAGAATATGGAATTTCAGGGACATCCTGCAACATATTCGGCCGTAGTTTCTCAACAAGTTCTCAACAAGCTCTACATAGTTTTCGGCTTTGTGATTATCTAGGAAGCCCAGAACCACTGCGATAAAAGCTGTCTCATGCTGCTTCTTTCGTCCGAGTGAGCTTCTCGGGAAACTCCTTGCACTCCATGATCTTTTTTATATGTGGACTGACGAAGACCTCGGCTTCCACCTTTGCCATAGTAGATGGCTTTTGAAAAGAAATATTGGAGATGCTTGAAAGCTGCAAACTCCTAATCTAGAGTTATGATGAATTGTTTAATAAGGCCCAATTTTAAGTGTAGAGGAAGAAACTACTTTTCGGTGGTCCAACAAAGGCTCCCATTTGAAGTTGTTTCTTCCCACACTAAACTCGATACGCTGTGTCCAATCCCGCTGATGGTAGTGTGCCTCGTTGTCCCTGCTCTCTCCAAGACAAAGGTAACAAGGAAACATGGTAAAGCCACCGTGGAGACCCATCAAGAAGGCCTCCATTTTGAAGTCTCCGATGACCTTCCAACCGCATTTCTCATATTCAATGCATCTAGTAAGATCTTGACACTGCTGTATTCCTCTTTGAGCTGGACAAAGTAGATACATGTTCCCGTCATGAAGTAGCACTGCTTTGAGGATCCTGGACGAGCTGTCAATGAAGAGGCGCCGCTCGTTGGGGTTACAGGCGATTCTGATTGCTTCAAACAGACCGGTCACATTGTGACAAAAGAAAAGCTCACCTTAACATGTTACAAAGCTTGAAAGACACTGGTGACGCTTTCTCTGATCTGATAGTTGCACACTATCATCTAAAAAATCCCACTGCTTGAGTCTTGAAGTTAAAAGCTCGGCATTGGACTTTGTGAGATCAAGATCACTGACAAGGTCGTTGAGATCTTTTTGGTTTGGGTAGTATGGGTTTCTCTCCTCAGTCGCACCTCTTTAATCTGGATCAATTGCTTCATCTTCTTCTGAACTACTTTTCCTTTCTGCTCTCTTTTTGGAGGAGTGGATACGGGGAGCTCATAACTGTGTGGCATTGACGCAATAGATGATTGAAGGTCTGGATACCTGATAATATGCGCATTTGGCTTGCTCGACGTTTGGAAGGGTTCACCATGCAAAGAAACAATCGCTTGAGTGATTAGTTGGTTCCTTCCAAATTCGTGGGATTGCAAGATTCATAGCTCTCTTTTCTCCTCTGTACCATCCTGTACAAAAAAAAAGGAAAATGAGTATAAATATAAAAATACTTTTCACTTAGTGTTATTAGAAACGTTAAAAAATCCAATATCCATAAACATATATATATATATATATATATATATATATATATATTACCTTCCAGAGTTCTTTGCCAGAGCTCGCAGGTGAAATGAGCTGACCAAGGTTTGTCTTGATCTCCGACTGGCATGCCAAATATGCCTTGTAGGCCTCACACATTTTAGCAGATCGCTCTACAGAGTACCTTTTCGCTCTTGTCTTAATAAATTTGTCGTAGACATAGCAAAGTGCGTCTGTCAGATGCTTACAACCTCTTTATCTCATGTGTGACGAATGCTTCGATCAATGATGAGTAACGATATCTGCGCTGTGATTGCTAGAGTTAAACTGATCTGTTGAGCAGACATTCTTTGTATTTATGCAGTCATCTACGTTGCCAGAATGTTCTAGAAATTCTTCAAACATATAAAAAAATTCTCGAAATTTCTAGAAAACTCTACAGTTTAGCTTTTACCAAATTAGTGCTGAATCTATGTGGAATATAAGAAAACTGCCATTGCTGTCCAGGTCACAAAAAAACAAAATATGAGGGAAATAATAGCTATTACTGTTTATATAACTTTTTAAATACAGTATATCATGTTTATACCATAACTGAAAAAATACATAACCCATGAAACTTTTTATATATTTTTACTCTTTGCATCAAAATATTGTCATTTACCACAAATGGGCTAATTTAAAAATTCAATGTCCTAGCCCCAAAAGAAAAGTTTGGGGATTAAAATTGACTTTTTTTATTTAATAGAGCCACAAACAATTGGGAAATAACACTTTAACCCAAGGACAAGAGAGGAGTGAAATTTTGTTACACAGTGTAAATAATAATCTTAAATAATTTATAATACTAATAATAAATAACAAAAATAATACTAAATAATAATAATAAATAAGAATGATAGCAATAATAATGCTGGTAATAATAATAAAAGGGTAAAGTAGTGCGGTGAGGAAAAAGCGCATCAACAACTTTCCTAGGCCCCATCAGAGAGTTCACGTCAACCCAATGACAGGGCTTCCCTAATTTTCACTCAGGCCGGGAGAATGTGCAACTCCTCCAGGTACCAAGTGTAACAAGCTATACTGGGTACCACCTGCGCGGTCGAGGGGACTTGATTGAGGGTTTCAAGTGGGTAAAAGGTTATCATAGCGCAGACATAGTTATGGTTCTTATTTTTAGTGAACAGGATAGGGCACGTAGCAATTGATTTATTGGAGACAAGTTTAGGTTTAGGAAAGAGATTAGTAGAAATAGTTTTGCAAATCGACTGATAGATGAATGGAATAGGCTCAGTAGTGACGTCATAAAAGCGTCCTTCCAGCGGAGTTCTAGCAATATATTTATGGATAGATTTATGGATAAGGATGCTTTGTATGGAGAACTGGGTGATGAAATAGGGGCTGCCTGGTATAGGCTATTGATTGGCCTTTGCAGGTTCCTTCTTATCTATGTTATTAAGTAGAAAAGTATGGTAGAATTATGATAGTATCGCCTTTTGCAATCAGAGAACGCCTCGTTGCCCAAAGGGGAAAGACCTGTTTCACATCAGGGGCGTATGGACATACCCCCACCCCCTTCAACGTGTTTCGAGACGAAAATGGGATTTCTTATGCTTCCGAAGAGAAATAGGGATAGAGGTAGGGTGGGGCTATCATTGAATGTATGTGATGACAGGTCTGGTTGTAGCTGTCTCCGTCCATGCACGAGACAAAGCGCCGTCAAAAGGTGACTAACTCTCTACGAACACCGGAATTGATTGTGTCCACTTATGGGAGGATGGGGGGGGGAGGTGATTTATGAAAAATACAATTAACATTATTGGAATTGCCCGTCTTGCCCGAAATGGAGGCCAATCTAGGAGAGATTCTTAGGGTGAGGACCTTACTCGAAGATGGCGCTGCTTGCAAAACTCCGCTGGGTGCCTGAGAGGAATGATTAAACATGTTTTTCCTCGCCTTCAAACACGGGCCAAGGGCGTGAACTTTAAGAGAGGTGAAGGTTGAAGAACAACAGCTGCCTAGACAGAGAGGCCCTACGCAGCAAATGAGCGGGATTTTTATACCCACTCGCAGGAAGGAGCGGGAGATTTGTATCCACACGCAGGATACTCTTTGTCCGGAAGGGGGACACTGAAAGTGGTTTCAATTTCGCACTTTGGAATTCCAATTCTCTACATAACAATTCCTTACTTAATTATTTATATGTCCCTGCCCCGTTAGCACTACTGATTATGTTAAGCCATTTCAAACGACAGAATATTTATTATATTCTAAACAAAATTTAGAAATTTTTACTTATCTGGTTTTGTATTATTAAAAAAATAAAATTCTTTTATATTTATATATGTAGTTTTTGAAATGGTTTAAAGATAAATCAGTCATGGAACTTAAATTCTATGCTTAAAATGAATTAATGTTAAATGGGCCGAACTCGTGTCATTGGTGGTTGGAGGGTTAATAAACGGGCTTTGACCGGAATGAGAGTGTTACACTCCCAGCTCGATCAAGGTATCCCCTTCCCGTGCCCTACCTTTATCAGCCCAGAATGTCTCTTGAGTGACATCATATTCCACTCACTCTGAATACAGCTCTAGCCTATGTAGGCATCGTCCGCTGTCTATCACATCCAATGTGGTTTAACATCGCCAGACGTGCGAACGATTTCCCACTCTGTTTTGCGAGAGGCTCAGCCATAAAAATATAGATATAAATAGACAGACGTTAGAGAAATTATAAGGAAAACATATTGTGGCTGGCTGGTTCCACAAACCCACTTCCAGGCACCTTCTCCACCCCCTTCCCCACTCCAACACAACGAGGACCATTTTTGGTGCCCTCTGGCTCACCAGCCATGAATATCTATACTAGAAAATATGCATAGCAGACGCATGTAACTACAAACAACCTCTGCATCCATACACACAAAAACCTCTTAAACAGTTTATACAGGTTGCTTGATACTCTATCGCATAGTCTCGTTCGCTAGTAATCATACCCAATGTGGCCTAACCTTGATAAACCTGGAGCTTTGCTCTATTCCCTGAACACAGGTAGATCAGGATTGATTATGATGTCACAGAAGGATTTGCGTCAGCCAAACATCACGACGCTCTTCAGATGTTCTCCGCTAGACGTCCGGAAAGACCCGCTATTTTCTTTGACCAAGCTGTATGAACGAGTAAAGGACGGGAGGTCATTCGGTTTTATATTTGAGTGTTTTTGTTTAAAAGGTGGGGGTGTTGCACTCAAGCAGTATATAATGTTAGGGCTTTCACTGGTTTAATTTAAACTCTGTCCCAAAATTACCACAAACGAGGAGGGGAGCAGGGGTCGTTTCATCCTAGAAGGCCTTTGTCTATGTTTATAATGGCAGGTGTGGCCATTTTAATAGGAAAAAGAGGGCCCATGCTCAGGACTTCAACCGTTTTCCCACAAATTGGGATCTATTACAATCCATGCCACTAAAAATAGCCGTTCTCCACCAACGTGTCCTCCCCTCCCCGTCGGTTGAAGTTTTCTTTTATGAGGCAGTTGAAGTCTCCTTGTGTGGGTAGGTTGAAGTCTTCTTGTATGGGTGAGTTGAAGTCTTCTTGTGTGGATGTAGTACTACTGCCTCCACTATTTTTAACTACATTAGCAATTACAACCACCAAATATATTATTCAAAGGCCCAAATTATATCTAATTGAAAATATTTCGAAATGGTCAATTTAAATGTAACTCCTATTCCCGGAACCTGATCGTAAACAGTTTAGTTAATGATCTTAGAGCCACACCTCCTGATTAATGACCTCTTTTCTCCGTTTTTTTTCTTTTGTTGGGATTTTGAGATGTTTAATAACTTATGTTGTCTATTCCATTCTCATTATACGACTGAAGAGTGTATGATAAACTAGTCTCGTAAATAATTATATGCACCTATACAGTGGTTTCACTATCATATACCATAACTCGCTATTGATTTCTTTCATATATATATATATATATATATATATATATATATATATATATATATATATATATATATATAGTCATATGAGTTGCTGCTGACCAGTCTAATCTTCAATTTCATGGTGAAGGTAAGGACACATAGGAGGCTGAGGTACATGTGATTTATTTATCGAACAACGTTTCGGGCGTATCACCCATCTTCAGGTTCTAAAACATAAAGTAATCTAATACAGTTAAAAAATATTAAAAATATTAAAAATAATTAGGTTATGACTATGTAGGTAAATCAAAAATTAGAAAATAACTCAGGAATTTAAAAGTCAAGAGAATCAAATTATCAATCTAATATAACACTATTGAAACGAAAAAAAACTCACAAAAAACAAAAGTAAATAATTACTGTATAATATTGCTTACCGATAATTCAGGAATTTAAAAAGCAAGAGAATCAAATTATTAATCTAATGTAATCACTATTAACACGAAAAAAAAGAAGCAAAAACACAAAAGTAAAAAAATACAGTATAATATTGCTTACCAATGAAGTTCAGGAGAAATCAGAAAGTGAAGAAATTATAAAGATGTGGCTTAAAGATGGATAGGAATTTGATTGGTTGTTGAATGAGGTAGTTAAAATTAAGAAATAAGAAGAGGAACAGCGGTATTATCTATGTTGAGTGTAGGAGATTTTGTACGTATTAGTAGGGATTCCAAAATTCTTAGACTATATTCATTGTTATTATGACCAATTATTTTGAAGTTATCTATGGAACATTCTGTCTTGCATTGTATACTATGATTTCTAATTACAGAAGCTTCCTTCTTAGACAATATTTTACCAGTGCGATGGCTTATTCCCATGTGAGAACAAAACCTCTCTTTCAATGAGCGAACCGTACTACCAATATAGGTTCCTTGCAAACAACAAGGACAAGTAAAAGCATAAACAACACGGCTGCTCATTTCTAGAGGAAGTTTGTCTTTTGACGAGAAAAACTTCCTATGGAAAGTGGGTTAATAAAACTGATTTTGAAGTTGGTATGAAAGAAATATTTTTTAAGTAATTTGTTGCATTTTCTAGTGAATAATTTATTGTAAGGTCCCATTTCTGGTACTACGAAAAATTTTTTACTTTTGTGTTTTTGCTTCTTTTTTTTTCGTGTTAATAGTGATTACATTAGATTAATAATTTGATTCTCTTGCTTTTTAAATTCCTGAATTATCGGTAAGCAATATTATACAGTAATTATTTACTTTTGTTTTTTGTGAGTTTTTTTCGTTTCAATAGTGTTATATTAGATTGATAATTTGATTCTCTTGACTTTTAAATTCCTGAGTTATTTTCTAATTTTTGATTTACCTACATAGTCATAACCTAATTATTTTTAATATTTTTAATATTTTTTAACTGTATTAGATTACTTTATGTTTTAGAACCTGAAGATGGGTGATACGCCCGAAACGTTGTTCGATAAATAAATCACATGTACCTCAGCCTCCTATGTGTCCTTACCTTCACCGTGAAATTATATATATATATATATATATATATATATATATATATATATATATATATATATATATATATATATATATATATATATATATCCCAAGCCTAGACTTAACTTGTTTTTGCATCTATGGCCAAATCGTTAATAGGATTTCTTTCTGAAATACGTCAGTTCGCTGTTATGCATATATGGAGGCTTATAAAACGCTTCTCTCAGTTCTCATGTTTACACTAGCCACCGTATGTATACTAAGATGGGATAAAGACATGGCGCTCAGATTGTGGATATTGAGCTTCCTCCCACTTCCCCATTTTTAGTAAAAATTCCACTATCCTATTAACATATAATTTTATGTGAATTTCAATTTTGTGATAAGCTCCGCCCAAAAGGTTTAAACATAGTTATAGTCCATTCTAAATTACTGAATGAGAATAGACACACTCCATTTCGATACACTCATTCATTTATTTTATTAACATTCACAGTTGAATTCTCGTTCCAGTTCTTATTCGATTAAGATTAATTTTCGTTAAAGAAAGTTGACCTTGTTCTTCAGGAACAAGAGTTCTGATTCATTTGAACTCTTCATCAATCTCTATTTACCATTCCTGGGTGAATAATAGTGTTCATCTATTGTTATCTTGTTGGAAGAACTTAAATAGATTAAGATGCATTGTAGTAATTAACTTTATTTTTTTCTGTTACCTACGTGTCAAGAGGGAATTCCAAGGTGCCCTGGCAATTGACGAGAACGAGAACAACGATATCAAATAGTTGCCGGTTTGCCCAGAATGATTTTTATTCAGAGTTGCTCATGTATCGAAAAAGGTCAAGTCGTAGGGATGAGATTTAGCGCATTTTCGAAATTTATATGAAGATTAGCAGCATACGCATGTGTTCGTATTACCCAATGAGCAATCTTACCATAATGAGCTTTACTTATTAATGCCACAATAGGGGTTAATCTCTTTATGTAATAATCAAGAGTTAACCGCTTTATGTCATAATAGGGGTACACCTATCGATGCAATAATAGGATGTTAAACTCTTTATATCATCAGAGTTGGGTAGGAATCCACTCCTGATCGGGTCTTACAGTGTGAATATCCTGTGTTGTTCCCTTTAGGAAGGTCCGCATTTTCTCTGTCATCTTATTTATCTTGCAAAGATCTTTAGCAATTTCTGTTTAGAAATCAAAAGGTTATTTGTATGTCCATTAGAGCCCCACCCCATCTGTGAGCTATTTATTGGGTGGGGCTGTCAACACCTCTAATGACGGAGTGATGGAATCTTGCCAGTTTGCCTGCAATTCCGTTCAGGAGAGTTGCGCGCCCTCGTCTATAGCGCCCTAACAAGTTTTCTTTGTAAATACTTGGCTTATCTTCCTCCCACTAATTTGACCACTTTTCCATAAATTTTATGTTGGCGAAGCCACGTTGTTTTACCTTCATTGATAATAATAATGCAATGAATTATTACTAGATGTCAGCGATATTAAGACGGAGAAGAAAAAGCTAAATGCCGTTGTTGAATCTTCTCGCCAACGTCCCATCCGAACACCCTGTAGCACATGGGGGAGCGGAAAGTAAGAGGCCTTAATGCTCTGTTTGAACAGTCTTTTTAGAGCTAATTGAGGTCTTTGGAGAGAGCGCCTCGTCCGTCTGCATTTCAGCAAATCCATTGCAGTAAAAATGAAAAATAAAATGAAACAACCAGCAGATTTAAGCATATTCAATTGAGGGTTCAAACATCGAATAGTCCCTCTACCCAATGCACACACACACAGAACAATACTACAAAGGCGAAGAAAAATCACCCAAAACACTTAATATAAAGGCAATTCACACCAAGAGATGAAAATGTCAAAATAGCAGTTAAGTTATTTTGATTAATCTAAACCAGTCCACATGGTGAATCGCCTCTCAAGCCCCGACGGAAACTTTAGGTCTCCATTCGTGTTTCACCAACTGAGCTTGAAACTCCTGAATTTTAGCCGCTGTAATTGTTCTTCGTCGTCTAGATGTTCCTGGAAATTTCCTATAAGTTCAGCCTTAATCCGGTTGCTTTGGCAGTTCTTGCCATGCCTATTTTTTTGCCTGCTCACGCTCTTTTATTTATGAGTTACTTGTTTTTCTAATCCTTTATGTCTCGATACACCAAATATTTATGCCCAGAATGCTTAGTGATATTTTATTTAGCGTCATATTTGGTCTCGGATGTCAACTCTCTCAGAAATGTTTTTATATCAAGAATCTCGGTTGCTAGCAAGAGCACAAGACTTTGCTTTCGATGCTTCCCTACTGCGAGAATAAGCTTATTTGTTCATTTTTATGCTTAATGTGCTTGAACTCATCGGGTTATAGGCACAAATAATAAACTTTTAAGGTCTCTTCA
Organism: Ceratothoa steindachneri; assembly: GCA_963969495.1. Classification (NCBI taxonomy): domain Eukaryota; kingdom Metazoa; phylum Arthropoda; class Malacostraca; order Isopoda; family Cymothoidae; genus Ceratothoa; species Ceratothoa steindachneri. Next base: position 77,146 of record CAXAKS010000263.1, on the reverse strand, counting down.
ATTAAGAGATTCAATATCAAATCTCCCGAGAAGCTGTTTTTAAAATGCGAGTTTTCTTCTTTGTATCTCAGACTGAAATCCACATTGAACTTGAGCGTTTGTGAATCCCAGTTGACTTTTTTTAATAAAAGTGTATCCACATATAAAAATGCGGTAGGAAAAAAAATGGAAAAAAGTGCAAAAAACTGGGAAATTATAAGAGCATGGGTCTCATTGATAGATTCTTCGATTCTTCGAAGAATGAAACCGAAGGAGTACCCTTGAAAACGCCAAGAAATAGATATTCTGTTCAATTGAACAGGTCTCAAGAGAAAGAGATTAATATTCACCAAGGGGATTTCTTTAGGAATCTTATAAAACACATTTAGCACTTTATTAAATTTTGCTAATTTTATACTAATCTCATTTGTTAATATATTACACTTCTTTATTTTCAGATCGTCAAATGAAAAGTTGGTGCTTGTTCGTATATATTTGGGGTGTCAGCGGGGCGCTGAAAAATGCATATCATGAATCCCCAAGGCAAGACCCTATCCTTGGTCTAAATGACATGGAATGGCTTTCTTCATCATCTGCATTTTCAAATGAGAAGAAAAATCGGGTAGAAAGAGACACAGGTCGAGATACGGAAAGCATTCTACCCGTTATACAATTCTGCTGTGATCGACACTTTTATCTTGCAATGGTTAACACCAGTAGATTTTGTTCGCCGAGCGGAAAATTATTGGAACCACAATTCCATACCCAGGTAAGATTGATGCTTATTAAAATTATATATATATATATATATATATATATATATATATATATATATATATATATATATATATATATATATATATATATATATATATATTGTCGTGGTTTAGCTCTATATACAATACATACATCTATTATATTTAATTTTCGAGTGCGCGGGGGTTTCCTTTTAATAACTTTGGGCAGGCCGAGGACGGTTACGAGGTCAGATCCTCGTAAGGGAGGGCTAGTCCAATAGATGCTACTTTAAATCTTGGTATTGGCTGAGAGTTCCAAATCTCACTTAGTTACAGTCTGTTACACGGCTATGATGAGCTTAAGGGTGGAAAGTAAAGGAGTCGGCAAAAATAGACTTTAATAAATATTAATAATTAAAGTTAAATGGTATAACAATAAACAGACATATAAGACAAATAGTTACAGTGGCCAACAGCTATTAAGAAGAATAGGTATTCTAAAATGCAATAAAATTGGGTAGGCTGGATGGAATTAAAATTTGAGCTTTACACGGGGACATGATAAGCACACAAATGATAATGGGGGAACGGTAGACGGCAATTATAAAATTTGAGGGAAGCTAAAATATTCGTTACAATACCTTGTACAAAATGGAAAGGTTGGGGGAGACGAATGTTCGTTTCCGGCGAGGCGGTTAGATGATGGTTGGGTCACTTCGACGGGGTCAAGGGTCAACTTGCTAGTAGTTGAAGTATCCCTTTCAGATGGAGGGGGGGAGCAGAACCTTCGGGAATGGAGGCTGAGAATTATTCCGGTGTAAATTCCTTTAAAGAAAACGGAGGGTGAGTTTCTCCGAGACGTCAAACGGTTTGTTTGGTCCACTATGCGTAATCAAGGGGGGTATTACGCTAAGATTAATCTTCACTGAAACCTTTTGGAATAAGACTTGGTTCTTGTCTGGACATCGCGTCGCTTAGCGGAGTTGGACGATTATTCTTACGAGGAGAAGAGTTCTTAACTAGTTCTAGGGTAGATATTTGTTTTATCTAAGGAGGGATACTCGGTTTTATCCCACAACGTTTCCTTGCCTTCGGCGTATTACAACCCGAATCGAGGAGGAGTAAGATCGTCTGCTCTAGTGAGCTTCTCTCTCACAAATCTCTCTTGATTCCTCCTGACACGGATACATATGGACACCTGAAGTGAGGGAGCTTACCCCATAGAGGAAGGAGGGGGCTATCGCTCGTCGTTTGAGTAATAGCGAACGCGGCCCGGGTGGCGTTTGTCTCAGCCTCTCTCAGCGTGGCTGAAAGGAGGGGGGGGGACTTCTTGTCTTGTTTAAATACTCGGATTGATAAGAGCTGCATTCCATGAGCCCGCTCCTATACTTTCTCACGCTTTTGAGCTTCGAAAATTGCTTGTAAGCTACACTAGGCCCATCACGTGGAGGCAATGCTTAAAAGCAACGTTATTTAGTGGGACAGCCTCGTGGAAACGCGTGTTAAAATCGACTAGAGTGAATATATAGCTGTGCCCGTCACTAGATGAGGAGTGAATGGGGCCGACAAGATAGATGGCCACACGGGAGAAGGGTTCAGAAATAATGTGGCCTCTCTGAAGGGAGGTGGGTTTTACGCGACCTTTAGCAGTGGTCTTCTGACAAATATCACACGACTGGTAATGTTTTTAGATGTCAGCTGCTGCGCTGGGCCAAAAGAAATGCTTGAAAATTCTCTGACCTGTCTTGTTATGACTGAAGTGGCCAGAAAAGACACTATCTTGCGCGACCTTGAGTACCATGAGGACATAAGATTGGGGAATGCAAAGGGAGAGGTTTACTGGGCTAACGCCATCCGTAGTTTCTATGTAAAGGAGGCCATCCTTTTCGACGTAGGATACGGTCTTGTTCCCACGAACCTAGTCTTCCTCTTTATTTTGCGACTTTTTCCAAAAGGGAAGGAGAATTCAACACTCCTTCTGGGTCTTGGCGAATTCTGGGATTATAATTCCCTTAAATTCTGAGTTAGCTGGAACTTCGAGGGGGCCAGGATCCTGGGATTATTTTCTCGCTCCTGCACGAGTGGTGACCGGCTGGGCAACTGGGTTAGTGGAGATTTTGGGACTCTGTCCAATTAGTACCGAACAGGATTTAAATGCGGCCGAAACTGCTTCGGCCCAGCCCTTAAAGTACTGATTGTCGATGTAGCACCTTACAATTGGGAAGCGGTTGGAACGTCCTAAGTAGTCGTGGACTACTGCAAATTTATCGTGGTCAGGGAACACAGGAGGGAGAAGCTTTACAGACACAATGATGCAAGTACACCCTGTATCACGGACGATAGTGGACGTACGACAGCCGTTTACACTTCCATTCTCAAATTTTAAGGCTCCTGGTGAGCTCTTATTAAAAATATAATTCACTTGGTGATCCGGAAGGCCTTGGGGAGATGAAGGAACGGGGGGTTCAACATGAAGAAGAGGTGGAGCGGCAGCAGCTCTTACTTGGTGAACCTGTTGAGGAGGGTTGATCCGAAATTTAGAGTACTGGGACAGTTTGAACTTATGTGGTTCGCTACTCCGCACGTATAGCAAACAATGAGTCACTTTGAGAAGGATGCTGGAGGGAAAGACTGGAAAGGGGGCTTCACGTCTCGAGGTTCAGTGGAGGGAAAACTTATTGGTTTGAATGGGCCTGGAATTTTCATGAACTTCGACTGGGAATTTTGATTAGACCAGGGATTTCTGGTTTTCGATTTAGAGGACGAGGGGGGGGGGGGGAGGTTCGGCTTTTTAGAGTCCTTAGGGTACAAGTTATGACTTGCCGCGAAGACGTCTGCTTCTTCAACGCATTCCTTGAAGGATCGACAACGCTGGTCCTTCACGGCTACGCGGATCTTTGGGGGCAGCAAAGCCAGTAATTGGTCCCTTAAAACAAAATCTAATAATGACTCATAATCGTGGAAAATCTTTGAAGACTCTATTGAAAACTTAAGGCTTCTTTGGAGGGTATACCCAAACTGTCGAAACGCTTGACCGGGTAGGATCCTGGTGCCACGGAACTTATGGCGGTAGTAATCAGGGGTATATTATGGGCTGCGAGTAATTCAGCCTTAAGGGTAGAATAATTAATTGTGCATTCTTGGGGCAATGAGATGAAGATATCTCTCAATTTCGAGGTGAGCAAGGGGAGCAATTTCGCGATTGATTTCACGAATTTTCTCAAAATGCGTTAGGAATGAGGAAAATTCTTCGCCCTCCTTAAATATGGGGAGTTTAAGGGTTAAGGGGGACACCTTGCGGGGCTTCCGATCTGCCACTCACAGATTGTGTTTTTGCTTGTGCTTGAATCATTTCCGCTTCGTGCTAGCGTATTTGTTGCCTTTCTTCCTGTTTTCGTTGTCTTTTGTCTTGTTCTAGCTTACGTTGTCTTTCTTCTCTTTCTAGTTCACGTTGTCTTTCTTCTAGTTCTAGCTTACGTTGTCTTTCTTCTCTTTCTAGTTCATGTTGTCTTTCTTGTTGTTCTAGTTTCTCTTTACTTCTTCTTTCTTCCCTAACATGTCTTTCTTCATTTTGAATATATTCTACCAAATCTCTTCCAGATAGGCCAAGAGATTCGCCTTGCGCTTTAAAAACTTCAAATGATGCCATATTTAAAAAAAAAAATTCTTAGCTTTGTTTGTGCTAAAAAAAAACAAATATCACGCCAAATGTGGACCTACAGCGTGCGCGCAAATTTTTACCTTCACTAACAAACTATTCGAGTTCCTATCTCTGGGACAATCTTAATGCAAGAGAAAAAAAAATGGTTACCTTACCTAATCCGCCTAGGAAATTCTACGCTCGACTACTGTTGAGATCTAGGTACACACGCACACACACTTTAAATACAGGAACTTTAAAATTTAAATGGGAAATTATTCTCCTTTAGCCTTTGAGCACATCTTTAGCCTTTTCACTTAACACAAAAATTAATTACAGGGGACTTTAAAAGATCTAAAAAAAACCTTTTAAATCCACCCCAGACCTGACACCAGATTTTATAATATATATATATATATATATATATATATATATATATCGTGGTATAGCTCTATATACCATACATACATCTATTATATTGGATTTTAGAGTGCGTGGGGGTTTCCTTTTAGTAATTTTGGGTAGGCCGAGGTCCGGTTATGAGGTCAGATCCTCGTAAGGGAGGGCTAGTCTAATAGATGCTACTTTATATCTTGGTATTGGCTGAGAGTTCCAAATCTCACTTAGTTACAGTCTGTTACATGGCTATGATGAGCTCAAAGGTCGGAAAGTAAAGGAGTTGGCAAAAATAGACTTTAATAAATATTAATAATTAAAGTTAGATGGTACAACAATAAACAGACATATAAGACAAATAGCTACAGTGGCCAACAGCTATTAAGAAGAATAGGTATTCTAAAATGCAATAAAATTGGGTAGGCTGGATGGAATTAAAATTTGAGCTTTACACGGGGACATGATAAGCACACAAATGATAATGGGGGAACGGTAGACGGCAATTATAAAATTTGAGGGAAGCTAAAATATTCGTTACAATACCTTGTACAAAATGGAAGGGTTGGGGGAGACGAATGTTCGTTTCTGGCGAGGCGGTTAGATGATGGTTGGGTCACTTCGACGGGGTCAATGGTCAACTTGCTAGTAGTTGAAGTATCCCTTTCAGATGGAGGGGGGGAGCAGAACCTTCGAGAATGGAGGCTGAGAATTATTCTGGTGTGAATTCCTTTAAAGAAAACGGAGGGTGAGTTTCTCCGAGACGTCAAACGGTTTGTTTGGTCCACTATGCGTAATCAAGGAGGTATTACGCTAAGATTAATCTTCACTGAAGCCTTTTAGGATATGACTTGGTTCTTGTCTGGAGATTGCGTCGTTGAGCGGAGTCCGACGAGTATTCTTACGGGGAGAAATGTTCTTAACTAGTTCTAGGGCGGATATTTGTTTTATCCAAGGAGGGATACTCGGTTTTATCTCACAACGTTTCCTTACCTTCGGCGTATTACAACCCGAATCGAGGAGGAGTAAGATCGTTTGCTCTCGCGAGCTTCTCTCGCACAAATCTCTCTTGATTCTTCCTCACACGGGTACATATGGACAGCTGAAGTGAGGAAGCTTACCCCATAGAGGAAGGAGGGGGCTATCGCTCGTCGTTTGAGTAATAGCGAACGCGGCCCGGGTGGCGTTTGTCTCAGCCTCTCTCAGCGTGGCTGAAAGGAGGGAGGGAGACTTCTTGTCTTGTTTAAATACTCGGATTGATAAGGGATGCATTCCATGAGCCCGCTCCTATACTTTCTCACGCTTTTGAGCTTCGAAAATTGCTTGTAAGCTACACTAGGCCCATCACGTGGAGGCAATGCTTTAAAGCGACGTTATTTCTACCATCACTTGCTTGTTCTCTCGCATATATATATATATATATATATATATATATATATATATATATATATATATATATATATATATATACATATATATATATATATATATATATATATATATATATATATATATATATATATATATATACATATATACATATATATATATATATATATATATATATATATATATATATATATATATATATATATATATATATATATATATATATATATATATATACATATGAAGGAGGCCATTTTTATGCAGGAATCATTGAAGTCGACAGCAACAGCTTCATTGTTTACTTTTGGCTGCATATTTCTTATAGCTTTGACTATAGTCTCAACAGATGGCTCTAGGCGAGAAAAAGTGTTCGGAAGAGGCATAACTTTATTTGCTTAGACGTCTTTCAACCTAAGAGTAGTTGGGTATAAATAAAAGGAGGAAAAGGTTCAGATCATTCTGGTTCTATGCGAGGGCGTTGCAGATTCTGGCTGCGAGTTGTTGGGAGGATAGCTTCTGCCTCCAGTTGAGTATTGATTGAAGGTCTGCGTAGAGAGATCATAACTGCCTCGGCCATTTGGAGTCTTCGGCGGTCAGGATCACGGAAGATGATGGAAGTGTTTTGGGTGAGCGTTTCTCTTGTAATTGACGTGTGATGCGTTGCGGCATGTCGCTTGATAGCTCCCTCCTGGATGTGCATCTTCAACCTGCGCGACAAGGTCGTAGAAGTCATTCCTATCTACTTAGAGTTGCGGTGAACGCAGTCACCGACATTGCACGAGTATTCATACAATAGGTTGGCCGCTTGTAGGAGGTTCGTCGCGGGGAGACAACTGTCCTTCATGTCGAGGGATCGTGTTTTTCTGGTCCTGTAATATTTGACCAAGTTTATTTTATGCTCGGGATTGGCTGGGGAAACGTTGCGGTATATAATGGCTTTGATAATCTTCTCGTCTTCCTTGTAGCCTGTGTTCATCGTCGCATGGTAGTATATGTTTATTGATGTGAGGTTTTCTGGTCTGTCCGTCGGAAGGAGGGTAGAGTTTATCTTCCGCTTAACGATTGCGTCAAATACGGTTTGTGAATAGCCATTGTTCACAGGGAGCTGGTTCACTCGTTTAAACTCAGCATTAATCGTTACCCAATTGGAGGAGTGCGAGAATGCTCTGTTCACGAGGGTGCTAATCTCCGATCTTTTATACCTATCGGGACACTGAGAAACCACTCATGCAAAAACCTAAATTTGTACTCTTGATGTATACTTCTGTCACGAAGCGCTCTTAAGAAGAACGAACGAGAACATCAATGACTGCTTTTCGTTCTCCTGAGTGAAGTTGAGTGATGAGTTATCTTTGAAGGTCTGGATAAGCGTAGGTAGATCTTCGGGGTTATGCATGTCCAGGAAAATATCGTCAATATAGCTGAAGTAGATGGGAGGTTTGAGGGTCCATAGAATTGAGCTTTCTTGGTACATGCCCCTAGTAGTTGCCGTGGGGTTGGTTCTTTGATAGGGAGAGGTGTTATGTCTTCGGTGTGATATATTTTTCTGCAGATAAGGTTTATAGTTTCGTCCACTGGCCTGTTGGTAAACAGCGATTCTACACCCATTGATGCCATGTGGCCAGCTGGTTTGGAAACCTCCAGGATGTTGAGGAAATCCTCAGTTGAGCGTAAGCTGTAAGGAGATGGTACGTAGTGAGTGAGGGTAGAGTTGAGGATTTCTCTAGCTTGTAAGTCCCTGGAACAACCCTTTTCTGGCCAAAGCCCTTAGTTTCGTCCTCCTCATCGAAAACTGATTACAAATTCATCAACGAATTAGCTAAAGCAACGTCACAAATTGATTTCACTCAGTTATCCGAATGACAACTGCACTCGATGCTGAAATCGTTCGTGCCTAAAGAACTACGAAATGCGACGCAGGTGTGGGCCTGAGTTGATTGCGTTCGTAAGTCGTTAGAAGCCCCATATGCTCGCCCATTCCCGGTGTTTGAGCGCGAAGAAATAGCATACAAAATACAACTTCCCAATGGCAAGCGAGAGACGGTCTCAATAGACAGGTTAAAGCCGCCAAAACTCCCGCTCTCATATAATGTCAGAGGGCAACATACAAGTACTCAGGCGACAGATGAAGGAACGATCTTGACTAGGTTGGAACAAGGACCAAATCATTCAACAAGAAATCTTAGCACACCTATACAAACAGACGTCGAAGCAGGTGTAACCATTGACACCGAGCTGAACACAGGAAAGATGCGGATCTTTATTTACTATCAAAGAGCTGCGAAACACGAAATCTTTCTCTTGAAATTTGAGATAAAGATTTTCTCTATCCCAGTGTATACACAAATAAACATTCACCTAAGTAAGTTCCGCCCAAACAGTATCGTTAGCTAACAGTGGGCCACGCCACTGTTTTCGATACAGTATATACCGTCCTGGGTAGACCCCAAAGTCCAGTCAGTCAAATACAGTCGAAATAGACTCAAACATTAGTAGGCTTGCCTAAAATATCTGACATTTGTTCAATCAAATTCATTGCACCTAAACCTACCGAGTTCTCCGTACAATAAAGAGTCATCTAATCTGTCTTCCGAGATTCCTCTGTGCTCGTAAATCCTCTTTTCAAGACTCCTTCTAGTCTCACCTATGTAAAACATTATCTTCCAATTCAACTTTGAAATTTATGGTGCGATGTAAGTTAATAAGATTGATGAGAAACTATCAAAAGAGATGAGCTGATTTAAGGGGCAGAAAGATATGCCGTCTTCAACATACCTGTAACACACAAAATTTGGGGATGGAACGACAGAGTGGAGTAAATACACTTCGAAATGCTCGATAAAAAGATTGCAAAGAATAGGCGATAAGGGATTCTCTATCTAAGGCCAAGTTTGTGACGGAAGAAGCCCATGTCACTATTAAAAACAGTTTCGGTAGGGCAAAGTTAACAAGATTAACAGTTTTTGTTTGTGGTAATGGGAGGTTTAATCTTTGATTTTCAATACATTGGTGAAAAGGCTGTAGTGCTGGAACCACGTTATAGAATCGTATTCGACTCAAAAGTACCTTATAGATGAGGTACCTGTAACACACAAAATTTGGGGATGGAACGACAGAGTGGAGTAAAGATACTTCGAAATGCTCGATGAAAAGATTGCAAAGAATAGGCGATAAGGGATTCTCTATCTAAGGCCAAGTTTGTGACGAAAGAAGCCCATGTCACTATTAAAAACATTTTCGGTAGGGAAAAGTTAACAAGGTTAACAGTTTTTGTTTGTGGTAATGGGAGGTTCAATCTTTGATTTTCAATACATTGTTCAAAAGGCTGTAGTGCTGGAACCACGTTATAGAATCGTATTTGACTCAAAAGTACCTTATAGATAAGCCTTTTTTAGCCTTATGAAATTTTATAATCTTTGAATGTGATTGATCTTTTTGTAACGCTTATGTTTGAAGAAATGAAATGAAAAGAGAAGGGTGAGACAAAGAACAGCTGTTCCGACGCTCCCCCTGCCCCCCCTTGGGCCTCATGGAGTAGCCAAGGAGGGGGAGAGCGAGGCCCGGTATTCCTTTGTAGTCCCCCGTAGCCACACTGTCTAGAGCCAAAGTAGGCTTCAGGCATTGTGAGTACGGCGAGTAGGAGTGAGAGGAAGAAGAAAGTTTTAGGATAGGACAGCGAAGAAATATAGTAGGAGACAAAAAGAGTACTTAGTACTTAGTCCTAGGACCAACAGCTTAACGTGGAATCCAACCATGATGTGTCGCTTGTCTCTAGCTAGAACTTTGCAGTTTATCGTGACCCCTGTCCCACGTATTTACTGTAAGTCCAATGTGTGGATGTGATAGTAAAAAGAGAATAGATCCTGAAAGCGAAGGAAGTAAGAAGTTGGCAAAGAGATGCTAGTTGCCTAGAGATCAGGCTTATATCTGTCCATTATAGGTAGTTATAGCTAGAGAGATAAAGTTAGAAAATTTGATTCGCGTGAGTATCACGCATTACTGCTTTTATATATGTGTCTATTTTTAATTTGTCTATGTAACGTTTGTATTTATGAGGCGTTCAAACCGTTATTAGTAATTTTTCTTACTAAAAACCAGTGTAGGATTCTATCTCTCTATTATTCTATGGTATTCCTATCCTAGTTATAATTGAGTATATGCTATTCTCTGGTGATGCTTCAGTTATCTAGCTAATCTTAGTCGTCGTCGAGTATTATTCTTCTTCTCTAGGTGTAGATTTCTTCTTCTTCCTCTGATCCTCCTTCTACAATCCTGGGGAAACCTGGGAATAAACTATGTATCTTCATCCTTCTCTTTAGACAACTTTTTTTGGTTAATTCAACTCGTCCTGTGTCTTTTCTATGACTTTCCTTGCTTTTGTTGAAATTATTCTGTTAAGTGGCTTTATCTTTGCATCCTTGTGCAGGTCTCGTTGTCTTCTTTTTTCTCCTCTTCTAATGTTTTTTATTAAGTATATGGCTTTGTTTTGGACTTTTTGGAGTCTTAGTAGGTTACTTCTCGAGATCGTGTACATCGCTATGCATAGGTGGGCCTTATCACGATAATTTATCGCAATAACGATATCAGGTTATCGGTTATCTGATATTTTGTTCCTGCGTTATCGATTCATCGGTATCGCCGATACTTTTGATTCCAAACTAGCGATAATTGATCATTTCAGTTTTTGGTTCCAGTTTAGCACATGGGCGAGCCACGCGTTCCTTGGAGGCAGAAATAGGCAGGTCCGAGCTGGGAGGAAGATCCTCAAAACCAATGAGGAAATGAATGGAAGCCTCACCAGGTAAGAAACTAAGAAACATTATTCAAATATTCTTACTATTGTATTATAAAATAACGCTATATATAGTCAATAATCAATATTGTATTAGATTTTTGGATTTACTGATTTATCGGTTATCACCTTATCGGGCGATAAATTTATCGCCAGTTATCGATTATCGGTTAGCGCCGATAAATTATCGTTATCGATTTATCGGTTAGCGCCGATAAATTATCGTTATCGATTTATCGGTTAGCGCCGATAAATTATCGTTATCGATTTATCGGTTAGCGCCGATAAATTATCGTTATCGATTTATCGGTTATCGTGATACATTTTTTCGTTATCGCGACCATCTATGTCGCTATGGTTGGATAAATAATCGCGGACTGTACTATGGCCTTGTTTTTAATCCTTAGGTTTATTAACTTGTACAGTAATACCACGCCGGTTTTGCCCCGATTTACCCTCTTAGTTACGTGCTTTTTATTACTTGATTTCGTAATGGTTAGTACAAGCACCTTACATTCTTTGTCGTATCTTTAGTGTTGTCCTACATATACATCTGAGATCCTCCTCCTGTACACGGGTGCCATCTTAAATGTATCCTTGTTGTTTTTAATTTTACATTTTTCTTCGTACCTATTAATGCTTCTTATCTCTTCTGCAGTCATCCTAGCTTGCATTGGTCCGTTCCTGTAAGAGCACACTATGATCTGGGTGACGTCGTCAAATTGGATGTTCAGGCAGCCCTCATTTTTTGGGTAGTGGTATATCTGCTGTGTAGATTGAATAGAGAGACGGACTCAGACATCTGCCTTGGGGCAAACCAACAGTGAGCTCAAATATTTCTTCCTGATGTCGTTCTATTTCCCCATAAGCACGTCTCTCCATTACATAATCGCATAAAATCCTTTCGATCTTGTTGTTCATTCCCATTCTGAGTATCTTGAGTTACACACCCCACTGCCATACTTTGTTGAATGCCTTGAACACGTCATTTTTATCAACTAACGTAACGCTTATGTCTGGAAAAGTAGTTAACGTAAGCTTTGCTTTAAAATTTGTCTTAACGCTGATTGGTTAATTTTGTACCACCTACGAGGGGCGGTCAATAAGTTTTGCAATTCGAAAATAAGGAAACGAGATATGAGGAAAAGTGTTTTATTATTTTTCAATATAACTACCCTCGACTTCAATGCACTTGCACCACTTGTCCCTGAGGCTTCGAATTCCCGACAACCAGAAATCTCCCGACAGCTGTTCAATCCACTCCTGGACGGCGAGCTGGACATCATCATCCACAAACCGGCGTCCACGCAGTGCAGACTTGAGCTGGCGAAATAAAAAATAGACGCTATGGACTGGACTCTAGGTGGGATGGTTGAGCTCCTCGAATCCGCACTCGTGCAAGGCAGTTTGTGCAACTCTGGCCTTGTGGACTTTGACGACGTTGAATTCGATCATGGGGCGTGAGGTTTTTAGGGACCGAACGGGCAGAGACCTTGGTCATGGCCAAATTGTCGTGGATGATGTTGATAATACTTCCATGTGATATTCCAAGTTCTCGCTCAATTTCTTCGACCTTTACCCGTCGATTTTCCAGGATCATCCTCTCCACACGGGCCATATTATCCTCGTTGGTCACGTTTGACGGGCGTCCTGGACGGGGGTCATCTTCAAAGGACTCACAACTATGGCGGAACTCCCTATTCCAGCGAGCAATGGTTGCATAGGAAGGGGCGGTGTCGGTGTACACTGCAGCCATGCGTTCATAGATCTCTTTTGCATTCTTGCCTTCCTTGGTCAAAAATTTGATCACTGCGTGGTGCTCAACCTTCTCCATTGTCGAAAAGTTTGACTGACAATCTGTGATCAGCTACTGCTTCTTAAATAGACGAGGCAGGAGAGTGCGGCTGCAGGTCCTGACTTGTCATAACTTGTCTTAACACCCCCACGAACAGCCATCCCCCTTCCTCTGTTTTGCCCTCCTGATTCGCAAAACTTATTGACCGCCCCTGGTATGTTTGAAAACTCAGCTAACGTTAGTTTGCCCTTAAAAAAATCCTTAACGATGATTGGTCAATTTTGTATCGCTTATGTTTAAGTAGAAAACAATATATAGTGTAGCATTTTGTAAGATGGCGGGCCATGGACGTCCCATAACATCAGAGGACGTCATGGCCACTGTAAAAGCCTTTCGACAAAAGGCACCAGGCTGGACGGGTATCACCAGAAATAACTTGGTTAACGCCCCACAGCAGATCATTCAGGGAATCGTTAACATCTAAAACGCTTCCCTGAACACGGGCTACTTCCCGGGAGGTTTTAAGATTGCGAAGGTGAGCTTCATACCCAAGGGAGGTAAACCCCCTGATCAACTGGTAAACTACAGGCCAATCGCCCTGCTGGAGTTCGTTGCAAAAGTCTACGAGAGACTCCTAGCTGACAGGCTTCAAGAACAACTTGCCGAGCTGGGAGCCCACAACCCTCAGCAGCACGGGTTCCGCAAGGGACGAGGAACGGAAACAGCCCTCGCCCTCCTTGCGGAGAAACTCGCTTGCAGTAAAGCTGAGAGGCGGTACGTAGACGTGGTGCTGCGTGATGTAAAAAAGGCCTTCGATAAGGTTTGGCTGAGAGGATTACAGTACAAGATCCTCAACCTCCAGCTTAACCCACTCCTGGAAAGAATCCTTTGCAACTATATCTCCGATAGGAGAGCCAGAATTTCAATCGAGGGCTGCAAAGGACCCGAATTCGAACTCGAGGCGGGAGTTCGACAAGGCAGCTGTCTCAGCCCTCTGCTGTACCTCGTGTACACTATTGACCTGCCTGCCCCAGTGAGGCACGATTCGATGTATCTGCAATACGAAGACAACATCACCCAAATCGTCCTGAGTCTATTCAGGAACTCTGGAAGTCAGGCGAGGGCGACAGCTGTCGAAATAGAGAATATCAATAGATATGAGAAGAAGTGGAAAATTAAGACCAATCGCCAAAAGTTCACTATCATTCCTATGAACCACCGGAAAGTAGACGACGTCGTCGTCAATAACGAGATTTATCCGTACTCCAACGAGGGTAAAGTCCTGGGCTTACGACTCTTCAAAAGTGGATACAAGACGCACATAAATACCAGAGTCTCCCTAGCCAAAAGAGAGCTGAAGAAACTTTACCGTTTCCGAGGCCTCAGCGTGCCTAACATCAAAAAGCTGTACATGGCCTTGGTACGCTCAGTCCTGGTGTACCCGGCCGTGATCACGCAGATGGCGAGCTGTAACTCTCTCAGAATGATGCAGAGAGTACAGAATAAAGCCACGCTGCTGATCACTGGCACGCGAAGGATCGACCGTACTCGGCAATCGATTCTTCACCAAAGAATCGGCCTAAAGCCGATCAACACGGAGATCCAAAGGCTAGGGAGAAAGACTTGGGACAAGGTAGACCAAGAAATACTCTCAAACATGAATCTAAACATCAACATACGTGCAAACCGTAGGCGCGCTATAGGTAGAACTGCTCTGTTCCCTAGTAGTAGAACCTGCGCGAGAGAAGTGGTACTACCTATGTTTACGTAGTAATAGTCCACTTCTCTAATGCACTTTGATCGTAAAACTTAAAAATTGACAACTAGCTCAACCAAATAGACAATTATAAAAACAGTTGAAAAAAGAGGCGAAGTGCCCACATTAAAGCCCCCCTCCTCCCCCCCCCCGCCCTAATATAAACAAAGTAGAAATTAAAAAATTAAAACAAAATTTAAGTATAAAAGAGGCGAAGTGCCCAATCCAAAACATCAAAATCAACAAAATTTCTGAATTAAAAGAGGCGAAGAGCCCAATTCCCAATACCCTTAAAATAAGAAGATATTGTCAACCAAAATCAAACGATAAAAAGAGGCGAAGTGCCCAAACTGATCAGTTCACCGAAAACTCAACAACTTGAGAGATTCATTCAGCATTTAGGCAACCTTGAAAGGCTTGAATGCTTCGAAGGAACAACCTAATCGATAAATATATATATATATATATATATATATATATATATATATATATATATATATATATATATATATATATATATATATATATATATATATATATATATATATATATTATAACGGAGGAAACTGGCTGTCAAAGACAGTCAGCTACTTTTTGACGGAGGAATTTTATCTTTAAAAATAATTAAGAAGAATGCTAGTGATGCCCTAACACCAGGGCAAAATAAGAAACATATTCACACCTTTATATGCCTACCACACAATTTCATCACTTTAACCTAAATTGTAAATTGTAAAAAATTGTAAATCAAACTTCAATGACTGCTTTGCTTGCCTGAGGCAGTCAAATTCTTCTTTACGTTGGAATTGATACAGCAAAGATATTTGTTTGTTTTCGCACGAGATTTAAGTGAAGTGATTCGCGCGTTAAGTGATTCCTCACTTACGAGTTTTTTTCGCAGCATACGTGGAAAGTGATATTACGTATTTGTGCAGTAAAAAGTGAAATTTTTTCACTCGCTTCGTGCGCCGATAGCGAGGGTGAACGTGCTTCCCTCCTTCCCCTCCGATCTCTTCATCGAACTCCCTTTGGGGTGGACCAAGGACCTGCAGGCTCTCGAATAGCGCCTGCACGTAAGGTAAAGTGCCATATTGCCTGGGTTGTAATTATTTTTGCATTGGACAGGGACTACACACACACACGAACACAGCCAAGCACACCGAGTCTTCTACAAAATTTGTTTTTCCAGTCCTTAAATGAGGAAATGAAAAAATAAATGAGGGAGACCCGGCGGATACTGCTGAGGATCCTCTCCGATGGTCTTAAGCCAGATCAGGGGGAGGTCTTCGCTATAACTCATGGGAAACTAGGGGTGACCCTAGTTAGACTAATAGACATACAACGGCTACTCGGTTATCTGCCAAAAAGAATAGCGACTGCAAAGTCCTCACCTCTCAGAAGGTGGCAGAATGCTTGAAGAAAATCAACCTAAAACCACACATGCCACCACAGATTAAAACACACCGAAACATCGCCCTTCTCCGCCTCGATCCTTGGGTAGGAGGCCACAGCATCGAAGAAATTCATGCTGAGGTCGAGAAAAACCACTCTTGGGCTAAGGTAGCGATAGTCCTTAAATTTAAGGACTATACGCACGTTTTCAAAATCGTGTTTACTGATTCGGCAATGGCGGTAAAGGCCATGGGGGGTGGTATGCTCCTCTTTAACGTTCGATCTGCCCCGAGCAGATCAAGCGTGAGGAGTTTATCGACCTCCAAATGTGCTTCAAATGCTACAAATATGAGGAGCACACTACGGCCAGCTGCCCCAGAGGGAATGTTATCTTATGTTTTATCTGCGCGTCGGACACCCATTCTTGGAGGAGCTGTAAGAGCACCTCCATGAGATGTCTCAATTGCGCTGGAGAACATAAGACGCTCTCCATGGCTTGCCTGATCAAAAAACAGATTCTGAAGAAAAAAGCAAACCAAAAGAAACTGAAAGAGGAAACGAAGGATAACACAACCTATGCCAAAGTTGCTAAAGCTGCGGTAGCGGAGTCGAAAGAAAACCTTACATTTCTCCACGTCGAAAATAAAAAATCGACAAAAATTATGTGTTGCATATATTATGCTGATATTGCAAATCTCTCCTACCCGGGGTGCTTTGCAGATGAGCTTAATAAGATGCTAATTCATAATGGAATGGAGAAAATGTGGTTTCCCCCAAACCCGCGGTCGGAGGAGATCCTGAAAATTAGTTTGAAACCCCAGTGCGAGACTAGCTGCCAGAAGCTCCCAACCCCCAGCAGTGCCACAACCCCAGCCCCCTCCAGGGACCCCAGGATCCAGGCTGCAAAAGTACGCACGGAGAAACAATCAGCGCAAACTCACCAGAACAAAAACACAAACGCACACACACTCACACAGGTTGACAATGAGGCTACGGAGACTGGGACTGCGAGAGCCGAGTGGGGATGGGGGCACGTTCGCCCCGCTCACGGAAAACCTCACAGCCCCAGAGACGCCCGAGATCGTCCTCTTCTTGCAAGAGGGAATCCAGGCACGCATACCATTCATGAAAAATTAACTTGAAGGTATTCGCTGCCGAAAGGTCCCCTTTTCCTAAGGAGATGGATGCCCTTGATGTATCGGAAGGTGTAATAGCCGGAAGATAAAAATGGGAATTTACCTCGGACGACTACAGTGAAAAGCAAGTCAAGGAGGCTTTACTCCAAGGCTTGGTCAAACTGACACCGGATACCTATGTCACCCTTACAGACGGCGACAGAAAGAAACAAACAGGTAAAACTATTACGCCACCCAACACTCCACAAGGACCTAAGCTCGTAAGAGAATAAGTCCTAAAAAACATCATATCACACTCAAGAACACTTAAGTGAACTAGACAATGGAGACTTTAAAGATATTACATTTTAACTCTGACGGATGGGCAAATAAACAAACAGTATACGGAAATTATTGAGACAATGCGACCCAGACGTTATATTTATTTCCGAACATGGAATAAATGACACAAACTCACTAAAAATTTTCCCTTACGAAGTCTTAACCAAAAATCACAGCGGAGAACGTTTTGACAGATGCGCTATAGCTGTGAAAAGAGGTCTTGACTTCAAATCAATAAGTGGACTCGGCGAATCTTACCTCGCTGTCGAGGTCCGTGCGACAGTAGGACACCTGGTCCTG
Source organism: Ceratothoa steindachneri (assembly GCA_963969495.1). Classification (NCBI taxonomy): domain Eukaryota; kingdom Metazoa; phylum Arthropoda; class Malacostraca; order Isopoda; family Cymothoidae; genus Ceratothoa; species Ceratothoa steindachneri. The sequence continues at coordinate 59,516 of CAXAKS010000263.1, read as the reverse complement.
GCAACAGGGTACCAACCCTCAAGGAGAGGGTATTTGCCCCTTCCCAACTTCTTGCAGTTATGTGGTCACGGCAGAACCGTTCTCTTTGCCAGTGACCTCAAGGCAAGAAGTGCTGCCTCCGGTTATACATCGACCAACCCAGCAGGCAGGAATCTCGAGACACTTATCGATAGACATATTATGACTAGAATTGGACCAGACTTCCCCAAATTCATCACACACAGATCAGTCACCAAACCAGATATTGTACTAACCAGCGATATGTTCCCATACAATTACTTCATTGAGCCGGGCCCCCCCCCCCTATTCCCAGCGACCACCAGGCTATCCTTATTAAAGTTTCATCCTCCCCCATTGAAATCCCTATCCCAGAGCGAAGGAGCTACGCTCGAGCCAACTAGAACAAGTATAAACAACTCCTCGAAAGTTATAACCCAGAACCCTTAATTAATGCTACCCTAGAAGAAATTGACGAGGAGTTGGATAAAATTAATGAAAATTTATTAAAAGCCGACAAGGAAGCCGTCCCCCGAGTTAAATATAAAACTCTTTCTGCCCCCTCATGGACCCCTAGAAGGAAATCCCTCGCGAGGGAATATAGGGAACGGATCAATGAAGTGAACCTCACTGGCCCCAACATTAACACACAACGACAAACACGACTCATTCGTGACGAACTAATGACTCTTATAAGGGACCAACAGAATGTACTTTGGAATAATTTAATTGACAGACTGAACATAGAAACCGACTCACGTACATTCTGGCAGACTGTTAAACGACTAAAAGGCGGACAACCGCCAAAGACTATGATGACTTCGATTTAGACTTCGAAGACGGAATCATTAACGACCTGAATGATCAAATACACAGAACCCATCCTCACCATTGCGTATCACAGGAGAGGGAAATGGAAGGACTCGGCGGTAGAATTACTGCCGAGGAGCTCTCAAAAACCTTAAAGTCCTTTCGACAGCGAGCACCGCGGCGTTCAGGACTGACAAAGGAAAATTTTATTCAAGCCCCGCCCAACATCTTATTGGGGCTCATGAATATCATGAACGCGTGCTTGAATGTGGATTACTTCCCTGACCACTGGAAGGTAGAGAAAATGATATTAATTTCTAAAGCCGGTAAACCACCGGACAGTCTAGCTAACTTCAGGCCTATATCTCTCTTAGAATTTTTAGGGAAAGTCTTGGAGAAGATATTGGCCAACAGGGTAAATACGTTCCTCAAGAATAACAATTTTCACAATAACCAGCAACATGGTTTCCAAGCGAAGCAAGGAACACACACGGCGCTAGCCGTGATTCCCGAGAAGTTGGCAAAAGTAAAATCAGAAAAACGCCACGCAAATCTGGTGCTACGCGATTTCAAAAAGGCCTTTGACAAAGTATGGAGGAGAGGCCTACAATATAAGATCTTACAACTGGGCCTTAATCCTATATTTGAAAGGATCCTTTGTGACTACGTAATGGAGAGGAGGGCGTTTTTGAGTATTAAAGGTTATAATGGCCCTGAGTTCAAACTCGAGGCGGGGGTGCCACAAGGCGGGTGCATAAGTCCCCTGCTCTATAACATTTACACCAATGACCTTCCCCAACCTCTGACTGAAGTTTCCTTACACGTCCAATTTGCGGACGACATAACAATGATATGTACGGCGCCTTATCGGAATGCGAATTTCATGGCACAGAGTACGGCGGTGGAAATCGAAAACATCAACTGTTTCGAGAGAAGATGGAAGATATCCACCAATGCCCAAAGGTTCCGTGTAATTCCATTATTCCGAAGGACACTGGCAGACATCCGTGTGGGGGGCGCACGCATCCCATACCGCACGGAGGGCACGGTTCTGGGACTGCGTATTACGACTGGTAGGTATAGGAATCATGTAGCAAAAACTACACAGAATGCACGGAGGCACTTGGGTGAATTTTTCAAATTCGTAAACCTGAGCACCTCCACCAAACTCAAAATCTATAAGCGTGCATTCGCTCATAACTCCTGTATCCGCCGGTCCCTATAAACGCAGTTTCCAAGACCCAAGTCCTTAAACTGCAAAAGGTCCAGAATAGGGCAGTATATATCATTACAGAAGCCCGAAGGAGAGAAGGGAGAAGGCAGAGTGAACTCCATAGTGAACTGGGGATGACCCCCATAAACGTGGAGCTTCAACTCAGAGCAACCAAAATCTGGGACAAGGTGCACCGGCACCTCCCTCCCGAGTTTGTGCTCGGGCACATTGACTTTGACAACTTAAACAACATAAGACGACCAATATCCTTTAAGAGCAGCAGACTACCGATTGACATTGACGTCGACCCAAGGTTCACTTAAAATAAAAACCCCAACTCACAACACAAATCACAAAGAAAGCCAAGCGAAATTAGTCACTACATTAGCATTTGTTAATATTAGTTTTTATTAAAAACTTCCCCAAAATTTTTGTGCGAAATATCGCCAAAAAACAAAAAAAAACAACACAAAATAAACACCAAAATCTGGGTGTGAAATACCCGGATAAGAAGATGCAAATCTTCAACAAGCCACGTACAGAGTAAGAATACCCACTACTACAAAGGCTTGAATGCCTAGCGCATTACCAGATAATATATTTATATATTGTCCTAAAAAAATATAACCAAAACGCAAGGAATGCCAGAGATGCCCTTTCACGAGGGATCTGTCTTTCATACTTCTTTTCATTTTCACTTTCCTATTAATTTCCCCTATTTCCCCACTATTTCTCCTACTAAAACCCTCTTCTACTATATTCCTCACTTTATATGTCCAATGTCCAATCAAACTTCAATTCCACAGTAGTAGGGAATTGATACGAACGAACCCAGTCCCAAGGTTCGTGTAAATCAGGGAATGATAAGAGATTGAGATCTAGTTTATACAGAAATTGGAAATAAGACAGTGAGAGTGAATATTAAATTTATATCCACTAATTAGGAGGAAGGAAAAGAGTCAGAAGGGAAAGGAAGGAAGGAAAAGACCATCCAGTCACCTGGAGAATATACACATACCTCAGCACAAACACATACACATGCCTACTTTTAATTTCAACGCTATACTATCATAACTATTACTAAATTCTACCTTCATACACCTTAAGAACCTTAAATAAAAAAGAGATTTTTCTGTTCATTCCCTGAAAACTACTCCACGCTTCCACCGAATAAAGACGTTTGAATCCAGCTCTAAAATTCCTTTTGCCTTTTGAGAAAGATTCGATCACCATTACCCAGCCTAGTAGGCAAGAAGAGAGCTTTCCTTTTGGAGTCGTAGCCTTGTAAATACAAGGCATTCACTGAGGAAGCAACTAGGAAGCCGACCAGCCGAACCAAGCAAACCATTATGTTGCCCCAAGAGGTGCCAAAAATTCGCTAACAAATCACCCCTTGGTAATCGCACCAATCTCAACGAGGCTTACCTCAGTTTTATCTACCTCAACCTAATGTACTCCCATAAGACTATCTACATCAATGCTAACTAAGTGTGTACCTTTCATGTCAATTTTTTAAAATTTCTCAATGAAATCTGATGAATGGAGTATCTGTGATGAGGTCAATCCAACGGTGTCTGATAGAATAATGGCTGACCAATATGAAAGTGTATATGCATGGAAGCCAATCAGTGGCGGTGAGTCAATGGAAGCAAGGGAAGCAATGCTTCCCCCATTTAAGAAGAAAAGAAAAAGAAATTACACTCCAACAATTAATATGACAGCAGAATCAATTTTATTCTCACATTTATGCTTGCTTACACTTGTATACGCCTACGGTACCGTTCACTTTCAATCGAATTGGCGTTAGACCCTGATGAGCCCCACTGGAATTGGAGAAATGCAACCTTTTGTCGAGATTTCTACTTTTTTTTCTCTTAATTTCAATAATAGTTCTGCTTTTTGGTGCTTTGGAATGAATAGTTAAAAACATGTTTAGCTTTTCTTAGCAATAATATTGTTATTAGAGTTTTATGATTTTTATTTAAATATTTCAACGCCGTGTTAGAATTAAGAAAAAATTAACCTATTTGTATATGGAAAAGGAAGCAAATTTAGCTTTGTAGTCATCATCTTGCATCTGGCAACTCTGCCGGTTGCCAGAATCTAGGAAAAAGCAACAAAATGTCTAAGTGATATTGACATAACTATTAATATGTTCTGAAGCTTAAACAAACTTTTAGGTTATATTCAAAGACTGCTTCTGAGAAAGAAAGTAGCTAAATAACAAAAACTCTAGTATGGTTAAGCTCTTATATTTTAAGCATTTTGTTAATATTTCCGGGATTTTGGCGGGCCTACCATAGTACACCTTCGTATCTTTGAGATCAGTATTCAGTAGCCCTGGGCATTGCTAAGTGTGGCGTTTTGTTTATTCATTTTTTTAAAGTGATACCCCCTTTTAAACAAAATGGGTGTAAATGAAGTTGGGAGAAAATCCGATTGCATTATTGAAAAATTATTAAAAAGGAAGTTCAGTGCGATGACTTATAATGTAGGCCAATATGATAGAACATCTTGGCTAGCCTGTTGTGCATACATACAGAAGCTATTTTAAAATTTAAATAAAGTTTTTAAAAAAATAACATTTAAATAAAGTAGTTAGCTTACAATTTTATAATTATTTTTAATGAACAACATATTTACTTCAATTAAGATATTTATTTTTGTACAACTTGAATTGCTTCTTCATCAAAAGTTACCGCACGCCACTGGAGCAATACATGATATAATGGGCTGAAGAAGAGTTCCAGGTTTGTTGGGTTTGGCTACGTATGCATGTGGTTTGAAGCGTTGGAGGAAATCAGGATTAGATCGCTTCGAGACTTTTAAAAATGTTTTGTTGAAAGAAGCTGTTTTGTTACAGAAAGGGTTGGAAGACAGTTTCTATAGGTGTTTAGGTCACTAAGTAAATCTCTCAATTTTGCGAAATAGGTAACTTTGTCTAAAATGACGATTTGACTAACTAGTCAAATCGTCATTTTAGACAAAGTTGTTTTGTTTTTACAATTTTTTAATAGAATTTAGCAATTTAAGGGATTTTGTGATCCATGTTTTGTATCCGATGAAATTACATTCATTCCCTTTCAGTTTATAGAATTGAAATATCCCATCCATATCATTAACGAAAGTTTACCCAAAGCCAGTTCAAACTTTTATTGCCTCAGAAGAAGGGATCCTGATGTTGAGAGAAATTGTTTATCCCTTCCATTTTCTCCATTCCTGAAAGGATTAAATAGTATCCTTTTCCCCCACCACACCATCTTTAAATATCTTTAGAACATCAAAAAATCGTTGACTGCAATTAAACCTACGGAAGAAACTAATTAAGCAGGTCTTAATTTAATCCCTTTTAAACATTTTTACGACAGGGTATTTAGGACGTTAACTTGCCTGCGTAAAATATAGTTGAAGATGAAAGAGAAAGTTGATAAGGTCTGCAATCTACTGAATTATTTCCTTTTAGATTTTAGGTATGCGCAATAACCGCGAAGCGTATAAAAAGTTAATTTATTTATTACTAGCCGAACAAACAAAGTGGAAAAAAATGAATATGAATAATACTAATTACCAAAAAAAAGGGTTAATGAGCAAAATATATACAACAAAGACAAAAGGAAAATAGTGAGCTAATAATAATAATTATACTAAAACCAAGGTTGAGCAAAATATATATATATATATATATATATATGTTAAAGACAAGGTTGTATTTTGATTTTAGCAATTTTATTTTGGAACGTTCCAACTGGCGATTTCAGTTTTTTTTTTTGTATCTGGTTGAAAATTAAAGATCAGTTGAGGAAGATCCATTTTATTTTTTACAACTAATTTGAGTTTTGGCCCAGAGTTTTCGCCTTTTTAAGTCATCTTCAGACGCAAGTCTTCGTTATTGTTGAGGCTGCGTTGATTTTGTGTTACCCTTGGTTTTGCCTCCTTTACCGGTGAGGTAGATCATTGCTGGTCGTGAACAGTGAAGAATGGAATTGATTGAATGAATGAATGAATGATGTGCATAGAAAGGACAGAGAGGGATCACTGTGTAACACAGGCGAACAGGCAGTCGAGAGGAAAAGGGTGCGGAAATAACTTGAGAGGGGATAGAAAGAGTTGATAGGTCGATGGCTAGACACCGATGCGTGGTGTGGTTGGGTGAGTCTCGAGGTGTTCGTGACTGGACGACGGTTGGAGGGTAGTCAGGAAGGAGAACGTATCTGCTTAGTCGGAAACGCGTTTTTCATGATGCTTTTAACTTATGCGAAGAACGGTACGGGTTGTGGGTGGTCATGGGCTGCAGGGTATCGCTGTCCCATCGCATACCGTCTTGCATGTATGCGGTGTATAAGTAATTTCTGGCTAGTTTCCCGAGTTGTTTTGTCAGTCTGATGTGAGCGTATGTGTTGAGGGGTTCTAATTTGTTGTGTAGTGTGGACATTCTCGTGTACAAGGGAGAGCGGAAAGCGCGCTTCAGAGCAGAGCTCTGAATGCGCTGAGCTTTCTGCTGCCACGTGTCACTCGCAGATCCGAGTGACAGTGGGGAGTACGCGAGAAGAGGTCGCACGAGTGTTTTGTATATGTGTAACTGGATTTTTTTTCCCGCAGGGTAGAACCTGTGCAGCGTTGTGTTTGTACGTGAGACTCTTACTTGTGTTATGTTCTGGTATATATTGAACCTAAGGGTTTTGTCGAAAGTTACCCCAAGGATTTTTGTGTGTTGTATGTAGTCGAGCCTTGTTGGGTTTAGATGGTTCATGTGTGGTGTGTGTGAGAAGGTTTGTAGGTTATGCATGAAGTGATCTCTTGCGCCGAAGAGTGTCATATGTGTCTTCTGAGGATTCGTGGCAATCAGCCATTTATACTCGTATTATGTCTTAGCGTCTAGTATTATTTGTGCGTGGAACGCGATCTCGTCTGGTCCACGGCCGTTGACGAGAATGGCTCAAGACAGCAGTTTTCGGGTGGGCGTGGGGTGTCCTTTGTGTACATGATGTAAAGTGTGAGTGCCAGTACGCTCCCTTGGGGAACGCCTGGGCGTGGTGTTAAGGGTTGTGAGAGGGTATCGTTGTATGTTATGTGACATCTCCATTCAGTGAGGTAGTGCGAGAGGAGCCTCCTGGTGCAGAGAGGTAACTCCGTATTGTTTGTGAGTTTCCAACGGAGTCCCTCGTGCCACACTTTATCAAAGGCCTTCTCCACGTCCTTGCTGATGGAGAGTGTCTATTGATGTACCTGGCGTTTTTTCTGTATTCTGTCATGAACGATGGTCACAGCTGCCTGAATAGACCGGCCTCTCCTGAACCCATATTCATGGGGGTAGAATCAGCCCCTATATTCCAGGTAGTCCCGTAGGCGGCAGTTGATCATACGTTCGAGTATTTTGCCTAGGTGCTCTAATAGAACAATAGCCTATAATTGTTTGGGTGTTTGGGGTCTTTGTTCGTTTTGTGTAGAAGTATGTTGTGAGAGACTTTGAATATTTTGGGGAAGTGGCCTGAGGCTAGTGAGGCGTTGAATAGGTGTGTAAGTGTGGGGTATATGTTTGCAGGGAGGTTGTGTATTAGTGTAGCTGGTAGCCCGGAGGGGCCGGGTGCACGTTTTGGTGTTGTTTCAATGTAGTATTTTGATTTCTCGATGGTGATGGGAGTGGTTAATGTAGATGTGTAGTCGCGCAGCTCCATTCGTATCAGATGGGCGGGCCTTAGCTCGCGAGCGTGGGCCCGACACCACTCCTGGACTTCATGGAAGTGCTCTTTCGCGTGTGGTTTAGGTGGGTTGTGTGTATGTACTGTGTCCCAGTGGGACCTAAATGCGTCGAGGATGACATTGGTGCCTGTGAGTGTTTGGTTGTTTACTTGCAGGGTGATGGGTTTGGGTGGATAAGTGCCTAGCAACCTTTTTACGTGTCGCCAGAAGAAAGAGGGGTTAGTGCAACGAGTGTTGTCCGCGATGCTGACGCCCTCTCGCGGTCCCTATCTAACTGCACGCACTGTAGGAGGTGAGCACGTAGGTGATTGATGTTGTGTTGCTGTGGGCCTCTAGTGTAGTGATTGTTGTACTGTGGGATAAGTCTCTGAATGTGTATGTAATATGTGAAATGTTTTATGCATGTGTAGGTTTTGTGTCGTGTGTGTAGGTCGCGTGCTGTGGTTATAGTGTTTAAGATTGACCACCATTGGTCGTCTAACATGTCTGGATTGGTGTGGTCCAGGTCGAGATTTTGTGGCGTGTTATCGGTTATGTGTCTCTTTAACTCTTCCCAGTTCGTGTTTTTGTAGTCGAAGAGAGGTGGTGTGGGTATGAGTATGATAGAAGTGGATATGATAAGGCATATCGGTATGTGGTCAGAGAGTACGTGGGGACCTGGTGAGATGTGAGTGTAGAAACGTATAGCGTGGTCGTTGCGGAAGACCACGCCCGGAGACGTGGTTCCTCCGCAGAGATCGAAGAATGTGGGGGAGGCTTTATTAGGATTGCTAATCCTAGGTGTGGCACTTGTGGAGTAAGATATGTGTGATAGCCTGCAATGCGGAGTCTGTTGTTGGGAGGGTGTAGGGTGGTAGAGTTCAAGTGTATTATGTCAGATTTTTGTTTGTTTAGGACCCAGTTAGCAATAGTATGGTGAATACCTTGCGAACTGCGCACGTTTAGTTGTGTTATGTTGAGGCGTCCTATTGATTTTGGCGGAGTGCGCGTGAGGCTGATTCAGCCGGGACCGCTCCCCTCTCCTTGGTTATTGCCCAGGAGGCGTGGGGAGCGAGAACCTTTACGCGTGTCGGGTGTGGTTTTGAAGGAGTGGATATGTTGTCTGTGGTGTTATTGGGTAGAGGGGGAAGTGTGTTCTGCGGAGGGAGGGTTAGAGAAAGTGGGAGAGTGCGTAGTGGTCGTGGAAGGAGGGTTGTAGAGAGTAGAGTCTGGGAGAGGGGAGTTAGGAGCAGAGGAGAAGAGAGTAGAGCTAGTAGATGGGGGGTTAGGTGTTGGGAGAGGGAGGAGGTTGGGAGGGGTGGAAGGAGGATAAGAGGGAATAGCAGGGAGGGGGGCAGTCGGCTTCACGCGTGGCTGTGTGTGTGTGTGTGGGGGGGGGTGTTTTTTTGTTTAATGCGGGGTGTTGTAGTGGATGTGTTGGTCTTGGGGGAGGATGAGGTGGCGGTTGTAGTATCAGTGGGAGAGGTGTTGGAGGCTGTGATAGGGGTGGTGGGACCGCTAGAAGGAAGGTTGGTGGCAATAGGGGGTAGTTGATGCCTAAGGAGTGCTGGTGGTGGGGGGGTAGGTATAGAGGAGGATGGAGTGGTAGCAGTGGAGGGAGGAGAGGAAGCGGTTGGAAGAGAGGTGGGAGCAGGGAAGAGAGGCAGGTAAGGGGGGGTAGAGTAGTGAGAGGGGCAGGTGCAAAAGGGCTGTTGGAGGCGAGAGCGTGGTGAGGGTGTGGGGAGGGGTGTGAGGAGGCGGTGGGCCCAGGGGCGAAGGTGTTTGTGCCCATCGGGGTGGGGAGGAGTGCTGGTTTCCTGTGTGTGTGTTCGTCGATTAGAAAAAACACCTACACAGAGAAGGTGATCTGCTCTAGACCGTGCGAGGTGAATAGTGTGTTTAGTATTTTTTAGTATAATCGGGGGTCACCCTTCAACATTTCTTTTGCCACCGTTGAGAGCAAGGCAGCCAGGTGTAGCTTTGGGTGTGTGGTCCCATTGGGTGTCTTGTGTGGGGTAGGGGTGGGTGTGTGGTGTGGGGTAGGGGTGGGTGTGTGGTGTGGGGTAGGGGTGGGTGTGTGGTGTGCGGTAGGGGTGGGTGTGTGGTGTGGGGTAGGGGGGGTGTCGGAAGTAGTGGGGGTCTCTGGGTGTAAGGTGCTTGGGTGGGGGCGCGTGTCGGAATATGTGGGTGAGTCTGGGTTGCGCTGCTGGGGTTGGATGAGTCTGGGGTAGGACAGGGAGAGGTGTGGACACCGTTGCGCCGGCAGCAGCAGCGAATGTTCTTGTGAGGGGAGGAAGGGCGGAGGCGGAGTGTGTGGTTGTGTTAGTGGGCTGAGGACGCCGTATTACCACTACGGCGTCAGAGAGGGCCATACTTAGTTAAGGGCATTTTGGATTGACGGCGACCATGTCGCCGCCGCAGTTTGTGCAGAGGGATGTGGTGGCTGTGCAGGTGGTGTAGTGGTGGCTCACTACACTGCACTTGGAGCAGACCAGGTCTGCTTGGCAGTCATGTGTGGTGTGTCAGGTTTTGTAACACCGGTGGCACTGTGTAGGTCTTATATTTAGCTGTGGCTGGATGTGGTGCGGGTACGTTAGGGTGCCGTAGACCTTGATACCTTGGTCTAGCAGCAGTAATTTGTTGTGTTCGTTGGACAGTGTGATCACTTTCCATTGCTTCGTGCGGTTGTAGTAGAGATATGTGATGACCTCCTCCCTATACTTCTACCTGAGGTGTGTGCGGAGGTCATCAGTGGAGAAAGCCAACCATAGGGGGTTGGTCTTAGTATGATGCGTATTTGGTGTTTTTTTCCGAACACCGTCAGCTAATTTTGTCTGGAGGTCTAGTGCGGAGAGTGTGTCCGATGCATGTTGGTGAAATTTGACTGCGTCCTCCTGTGAGCGGAAGACGAGTTTGTGGCCTGTGTGTGTCTTTATTATGTTTGTGATGGGGTTGTCATGTGTAGCGGCTAAGTTAAGAAGTGTATGTTCATTGTTGGTGGTGGGTTTGTCTGTAGTGGTTGTTTTATCTGTTATTTGGGTGAGTGTGAGTGAGGATGAGTTGTATGCCTTTGATTCGGGTTTTAACTTTCTTTTTCTTTATATATAGGTCCCCCCGCCGATAACGACCCTGTGAAAATGACTTGGATGTGTTGGTGATTAATGAGTGAGTATGGATCTGGTTGGGCTCCTCAGAGGGTGTGAAAACATAACGGACTTAATGATGACTGAAGCCCGAATCAACTGACTCCAGTCAGGGTGCCACCCAATCTATTGGGTTTTGGGTATTTCTCAGTTACGTCCGACATCTCATAGAGACGATAGTGTCTTCCTCTGTGGTCTTGGACGGTGCCGTAGGGTAGGGTATTAATCCTCCCCACGTTGGTAACTGAGTCCCAATCCAGGTTTGCTCCTTCCTTTCGGTTCCGCAGCGGGCTAAGCCTCAGACCTCCTTTCCCCAAAGTTTACAATTATGCCCTTTCTAAGTAGAATGGCACAGTTGCAACGGAGCTCTATGTGTAGAGTCACATTCACAGAGCCAAGTCACGGCGGGGCAGGGATTGGGAGGGTTTAGCACGTCATATCACTATGACGTTCCATGGAAATAAAGGAATTTTTATTCAGGTGGGTCGGGAAGCAGGAAGGGGGCTTACTGAATCTCGTAGTTGGCTCTCCAGATTATACCGTCCACGGTATATCTTGTAGAGAAATCACTGTTCTCAGTGAGAGGAGTCGATGCAATTTTCCTATTGGCTTTGCCTCCTGCATCTGGAAGATAGCAGGGAATCCAAGAGAGAAATGGTCGGAAGAGCAGAGCCCTGTGTCTGCAATTCTGATATATTTATTAGAAAAAGCATAAGACATTACAATAAATTAATATATATATATAATGTAACAGTAATAGAGTTGAAAAAAAGAAAAATATATCGCTGAGAAGGAGAAGGATTTTAGGGGAAGGCAAAAGTACATATAGAGGGGTTCTCCTGGAGCCTATTACGCAGGAGCTCAACTTTTTAAACATTAAATATTTCTATTTACACTTTAAATATTCCCCTTTAATAGGGTTTAGTTTATATAATCAATTTTAGTATAATGTTTGGTTCATATTTGTATATTTATCCGATTATTTAACACTCATATTTACATTCTATTTCACTTATCGGTTTCTATTACATTTGTTATAATTTTACTATCACTTTATTCAACAACTATATTATTATTCTCGATTATTATTCTGCACTTATTTTTGCTACTATTTACACTTACTATTATTTTAATCATTCACTATGTTATTATTCTATACTTATTTTTGCTTTTCGTCATTATTTACACTTATTCTATTTAAATTCTTTACACTATTTTTGCAATTTTACTACTTAGTACCTAGCGTACTCCCATTTATTATTACAAATTAATTTATCAACTTATTATTATTCACATTTACTCACTGTATTACTACTTAAACTTAGATGTTTAAGTATTGAATTTTTACATTTTATAGTTCTCATTAATTATAAATTAGTTATTTATGGAACTATTTTTATATGTTTAAGCACCGTTTTGATTCTATTATTATTTAATCATGAATTTTTACACTTTATAATTCTCACTTATAAAACTATATTTATATGATTATGCACTGTTTTGATTCTTTCACTTTTTTTATTGTTTAGCACTGCTCTACACTATATCCGACGTCTTCATCCCGCATTTGATGCGTTTGAAGGTCGGCGCGTTTACCGTGTGAAGGCTCGTGTCTGGAATGTACACGGTACCACTACACATTAGACCTTCGATTTCCTTTGGGGACCAAGGCCCCTCGAAGGTCCATTTGAAGTCACCGTTGCGAATTCCTTGCACTAATTTCACCTGGTTGCCTTTTTCCGGACGCCGGTTGATGCTTCCGAAGATTTTCAGCTGGAGCTCCTCTCCGTCGAAAAAAAGTCCTTTTTCAAGGACCTCGATTCTCTGGGTGAGAGGCACTCCTGGATAGCTTTCATCATCTTCCGAGCACTCGTCGGTTTCCGTATGTCCGTCTTCTACTTCCTTTGTAATTGTCTTTGTGTTCTTCTTCTTTCTTTTCGATTTCTTCGGGCTGCTTTTGGGGGTTGCTGGGCTTTCCTTCTTGTCTTCTTGGCTATCATTTTCTTTGTTTTTCGTGGACTTCGGTTGTCTTTTTTCTTCATCTTGTTTGGGCTGTTCCTCTGGAGTTTCCTTCGGTTCATCCACAAACTTGATGTTGAGGACATCCTGCGACGCTGGGTTCGGGGGGAACCACAGCTTTTTCTTTACCCCATTATGTTGGAGCATGGTGTTCAGCTCCTCCGAGAAGCAACCTGGGCGTGCAAGGTTCGCCAGGTGGGCGACAATGACCATAGTCATGATCTCCTTGCACTCCATTGGCATTACCAGTTTCGGAGAAGCTCTTTCTGTTGGTGTTGTTGTGGTATGTGTAGATGCTGCAGCGGCGTAAGATGTTACTGATTTTCGTTATTTGGTATTTTATAGGTCAAAGTCGGAGTACCATGTTCCTTTAGCAGAAAAAAAGTGAAGTACTCGCTCGGAACTGTTGCGTTGGATGTTAAGTTTGGGACCCATCTCTTTAATTAAAAGAGCCTCCAGAATCTTTAGGTGGCGAAGGTCAGAGTTCCTCCTGAGTATGGTAGTGTTTTCGACCAGAGTTGCTCTTGTAATTTGTGTGTTATGCTTTTCTTTGTAATGTGTTTTTATTCCTCCTTCTTGCAAATGCATCGTTAGGCTCCGGCTGATGGTAGTAGTGGTCATACCTATATATTGATTATTTGGATGAAGTTTGCAGTTCTCAGGGGGGCATTGTAATTTATATACCTCATTGCTTTTCGCGGAGGTTGTTTTTCAGTAATAAGTTGGTTAATTTTGTGTTTTTATAATAAATTCGTAAGGATAACTTAAATTAAAGAAAGTGCTAAATTACATTAATTTACTTCTACCTTTGGTAAAATAACAAGCATCAGTCCCCGATGAACTTCGGTACGCTTATCCACAGGTTAAACAATGAAGAAAAGGCGAATATAAGACAAATCGAGAGGATTGAAAAAAGAATGATTAATTCGAAACTAGTCGTATTTTTTAATAAAACATGCTATAATGAGTATATATATATATATATATATATATATATATATATATATATATATATATATATATATATATATATATATATATATTGTTGAAGACCATTGTGTATTTTGCCTAAATTAATTTCCTTTGGCAACTTTCTCTTCTTCTAACTATCTTTTTTATTCCATCTTGTAGATGGTGGATTACTTGTCTCTTATTCACCTCTTTTGGAATGAATATGTTTCGTAGAAACCAAACTAAATTGCTAAGCTTTCGATCCTATTCGATCATCTTCGGACAGAATAAGATCGAAAGCTCAGCAATTTAGTTTGGTTTTTACCAAACACATTCATATAAAAAAAAGAGATGAATAGTGGACAAGTAATCCACCATCTACAAGATGGAATAAAAAATATAGTTAGAAGAAGATAAGGTTATTTTCTTTGATAGTGTTACTTTTTATATCTTTTAGTATTTTTTCGTCTGTTTTATAAGCAGGCGTCCTTTGGTTCTTGTAGTAGAGTGGTATTAGTTTACTTTTTCTCTTCCCTCCTTTACCTCAAACTTGGAGTTGATAATTTTCTTTTGTAATATGTCGAATTCTCTGTTTGAGTAGCCATTATTGATATATATATATATATATATATATATATATATATATATATATATATATATATATATATATATATATATATATATATATATCTAATACTTGTAATTGATTTGTTCCTTGGGAATCTGATATGTAGCAGGAATATGAAGACCCAGGTGATTACACAAATCATTTATTGGCCGGACGTTTCGGACCTTTACTACGACCATCTTCAGCGACTATGTCGACTAATGAGAAGGGGAAGGAACATAAATTGATAACAGTTAAAATAATGCATTAAATAATGGCTAAAAAAGCGGATGAAGGCAAGTTACAATAATAAAATTGACAATTATTAAAATTCAAGTAAAAACACTAATAACAATATATAGAATTAAATAATACTACCCAGTATGATTTAAAAAAAAAATAAAAAGTGAAATTATAACATAGACTGACTTTAATATCTCATATTAAAAGTTACTGGAGTAAACAAAAAAATAACCTACTATATTAAATTGTAAAAAAAACAATAAAAACCCGAAAACAAATCAGAATAAACAAAGTGACTAACCTTTATCGTGGGAGTTGAGAAATCAACTAACTAAAGATATAAAACTACTAACGAAATTTGTTCGGTTGGTCGGTTGGCTAGTTAATCTATTGAAGTGTTGGTTGGTTATATTGTGAATAGTTTAATTGAGGAGGAATAATTATTTAGGTTTGAATTTATTTTATTGATATACAGTGACTCTAAGATTTTCAAATCGAGAGAAGTTAAGGCTCAAGATAATATAGTAAATGAATTAGAATTGAGAGGATGATGGTGATACTCACAATGTTGCCTGTTGGAAGAGGCTTCAGGTTTAGAAATGGGAATACCAGTCCTATGAGAAAAACCCAAGTGCTTCGCGATCCTGCATTTGAGATGTAAGCCAGTTTGGCCTATATAACGACTGTGGCAGGTCGTGCATGTATAATTGTAAATTATATAGGATCCCAAGCCCAAAGGGATTGGCTCCTTATGGAGAAAAAGGAATTTAACGATACAGGGTTGGAATTTATACAAATGAATTGGCATTGAGGCAAATGGTTGTTGAGGGTAGAGAGAAGGAGTTTGTTAAACTCTGATGTTAAATGCTCGAGGTAAGGTAGTCTAATGAAAAACTTCTGTTTAGAAACAGTAGTGAATAAGGGTCGATGATAATATATTTTGGAGAGAAATTTGGATACTAACTGGTCGAAGATGAAATCGGGGTAATAATTAAATGTGAAGAAATCCTTTAAATAAGCCAGTTCTTCGTGAAAGATATCCAGTTAGAGCATATATGGTAGGCTCTAAAAATTCGGCTTTTAATACTGGATAATTTAAACTGACTGGGAGAGCTACTAAAAAATTGTGTACCTAATCTAGTCGTGGTAGGTTTTCTGTAAATGGATGTTTTGTAAGACGAACCTGTTCGGACAACGTTGACATCCAAGAACGAAATTTTGTTGTCCTTTTTTGTTGTCATAGAAAACCTTATGTTAGGATGTTGTTGGTTAATATAATTGAGAAATAAGGGTACATGATCACTGTGCTTAAAAATTAGAAAACAGTCATCTATAAATCTTTTAAAGACAATAGGCCTGAATTCTAGAGGACACTTGTCCAGCCACCGAGTTTCGTGGTGACACAAAAAACTATTGGCAAAGGAGGGACTAAGTAGGGAACCCATAGCTATGCCCTCGTGTTGTAAATAGAGCTCGTTGTTAAAAGGAAAAATGGTATCACCCAAAGCTAGCTTTAAAAGCTTGATGAAAAGTTGTTTAGTTAAACCCAATATTTCACTCGTATTATGAAAAAGAGTATCTGAAATAATATTAAATGTTTCCTATACCGGAACATTAGTAAATAAAGAATCCACCTCGATTGTGGATTGTGGGTCTTCATATTCCTGATACATATCATATTCCCAAGGAACAAATCAATTACAAGTATTATTCGCAGAAGATACAATGAAAACACCGTCAGAAGATTCCGTGCATTGGAATCAACTTCAAAGAAACTGGACAAAGCTAAGCTTGACGTCCAATTTTTTTTCTCCATAAGGAGCCAATCCCTTTGGGCTTGCGATCCTGTATAATTTACAATTATACATCTACGACCTGTCACAGTCGTTATATAGGCCAAACTGGCTTACAACTCAAATGCAGGATCGCGAAGCACTTGAGTTTGTCTCATAGGACTGGGATTCCCATTTCTAAACCTGAAGCCTCTTCCATCAGGCAACAATCTGAGTATCACCATCATCCTCTTAATTCTAATATTCATTTACTATATTATCTTCAGCCTTAACTTCTCTCGATTTGAAAATCTTAGAGTCACTGTATATCAATAAAATAAATCCAAACCTAAATAATTATTCCTCCTCAATTAAACTATTCACAATATAACCAACCAACACTTCAATAGATTAACTAGCCAACCGAACAAATTTCGTTAGTTGATTTCTCAACACTCACGATAAAGGTTAGTCACTGTGTTCATTCTGATTTGTTTTCGGGTTTTTTGTTGTTTTTTACAATTTAATATAATAGGTTATTTTTTGTTTACTCCAGTAACTTTTAATATGAGATATTCAAGTCAGTCTATGTTATAATTTCACTTTCTATTATTTTTTAAAATCACACTGGGTAGTATTATTTAATTCTATATATTGTTATTAGTGTTTTTACTTTAATTATAATAATTGTTAATTTTATTATTTTAACTTGCCTTCATCCGCTTTTTTAGCCATTATTTAATGCATTATTTTAACTGTTATCAATTAATGTTCCTTCCCCTTCTTATTAGTCGACATAGTCGCTGAAGATGGTCGTAGTAAAGGTCCGAAACGTCCGGCCAATAAAGGATTAGTGTAATCACCTGGGTCTTCATATTCCTGCTATATATATATATATATATATATATATATATATATATATATATATATATATATATATATGAATGCAATGTCCCGCAGGAAAAAAATGAAAAGGTGTTTCCAAGTACTTTCGAACTTAATTAAGTTCCTTATCAAGGATAACTACAAGAAATAATATTATATTAGAGGTATATATACGAAAGAAAAATATGGAAGACCGCCTCAAAAACAAGAAATCAGCAATGAGGAAGACGGAAGGGGAAAGGTAAAGAATCACAATGAGAATTACAAGAAGCAGGTAGTAAGGTCAAACTAAGCCGACGGAAAGGGTAACAGATTCAAAGAAATGGAGATAGCCAAACGAGGGAGATTATAAGACACGATGAGCAAAAGGGGGGGAAAATACAATGTACAAAACAGAGCAGTGACAATTAAAACTTAAAAAATAATAATAAAAATAAAAATAAAATAGGGGCCACATAACTAAAGAATGCATATAAAAAACTAAGAACAAAAGACAGAACTAATTTCTTTAAGTATTAATCTTTTAATTATAGCATCTGTTCTATATAAGCCAGTAAAAAGGTTAAAATTATCACATTGGCTTATAAAAGCACATTCAATGATATTCCTTTTTATAGGGTCATTGGAACGATAAATAAATTTTGCTGAGTTCCAGTTAATTAGATGGTCCTTATCTGACATAAATATAATGTCCGAAGAGGGAAAGATAACAATGCTTTCTTTGTCCATATGTCAGATAAGGACCATCTAATTAACTATAACGGCAAAATTTATTTATCTTTCCAATGACCCTATAAAAAGGAATATCATTGAATGTGCTTTTATAAGCCAATGTGATAATTTTAACCTTTCCCCTGGCTTATATAGAATAGATGCTATAATTAAAAGATTAATACTTAAAGAAATTAGTTCTGTCTTTTGTTCTTAGTTTTTTATATACATTCTTTAGTTATGTGGCCCCTATTTTATTTTTATTTTTATTATTATTTTTTAATTGTCACTGCTCTGTTATGTACATTGTATTTTCCCTCCCTTTTTCTCATCGTGTCTTATAATCTCTCTCGTTTGGCTATCTCCATTTCTTTGAATCTGTTACCCTTTCCGTCGGCTTAGTTTGACCTTACTACCTGCTTCTTGTAATTCTTAATGTGATTCTTTACCTTTCCTCTTCCGTCTTCCTCATTGCTGATTTCTTGTTTTTGAGGTGGTCTTTCATATTTTTCTTTCGTATATATACCTCTAATATAATATTATTTCTTGTAGTTATCCTTGATAAGGAACTTAATAAAGTTCGAAAGTACTTGGAAACACCTTTTAATTTTTTTTCCTGCGGGACATTGCATTCATTTGCTACCCTCACATGATACTTTGTGAGTATTTCATTTCATATATATATATATATATATATATATATATATATATATATATATATATATATATATATATATATATTGCTTTGAGAAGTCCATCGAGGTCGATGATGACGGATGCCCTCATGTTGACGGCATCAAACCTGCACTAGGTTTAAACGGGTAGGAATATGTGCAGTCTTCGGACCCGTATCTTGAGCGTGGGGAGAAGGACCCTGGTGGCAGAAGAGGCTCGAGACGACCAGGCTTCATCCTCGGCTGCAGGGAGCTGCCGAGACACCACTCTGGTGCTGCTCGTGTATAGGCACTCCCGATCCTGTTTTGTGATCGAAGTATCCTTCCTCTAGCCTTTGCCTAAAAAGTCAGAACTCACAAGCCAGTGAGTGAGTGGGTGGGGGGAGCAGTGGTTGGTAGGCGGCAGGGCGTTTCCACAACCGGTGGGCCCGTACGCCGTAACTCAGGTCCACTGTTGGTATATACTCCACGCTGCCTGTTGATTTGCGTAATGAAAGGTTTAGCAATTGCAGTACTTCCAAAATACAAAATACACGGCTTCCTGAACAGGCGACAAAGGCTTGGTCGAAACATGACTTTTAGATGCTGATTAAATTTTGTAGTCACATTTGAAGTTGTGGTTCTTTGATTCTCCGAAAATATTCACTTTATAGTTCTAAGGCTTCAATATATATATATATATATATATATATATATGAAAATTAACCTACAGGAAAATTAAAAGATGAATCCAAGACTTTCGAACTATATTTGAAAGTTCATTTTTAAGGAATGAACTTGCAAATATAGTTCGAAACTGCTTAGATTCATCTTTTAATTTTCCTGTGGGTCAATTTTCATATTATTGCTTTCCTCACGTGACACCTTTTGAGTTTTTTCATTATATATGTAGCAGGATGCCCCTTTTTATCACTCCACTCTTGACACCACTTTTGTCGGGGTATGCTTTGTGGTACGTGAGATACTTCTTTGATGAAGTAGGCTTTGATCTAAGAGTGCTAATTCGGTTGTTTTGGTTCTTAAGTAAGAGCTACTTCAACACTTAAGGATAAGAGGAAACACAGGAATTATCCCAAAATAAACATATTTTAAATGTAATACTTAACTATGAAAAACAAACAGTTATCCTGTTGGCGCTAAGCCTATTACAAAGGCTGCAATGACAAAAAATAAACAAATAGGCTACACGTAAACACACCAATTGCCGATTAGTATTTTTATTGTGACCCTATTTGATTAGCGTTAAGCATTAAATTAACGTACTCTCGTCTACAAGCAAATATGACCGAGGTTCACGAACAATGGTTTCTGCTCCCCTTAAAACTTGAGACGTACTAAACTCCTACCATCACAATATGAGTATAAAGGTTCTTTCTAACTTACATGACAGGATGGATCAGGGATTGCCGGATGTCGCTGGAGGGCTTATCTCTTGCTTTGGAGTGTTGTTTTGGCCGATCCTTGAATTTCGTAGAGGTAGTATGACGGGAGAGAGTCGAGACGATGTAACTTCTTATTGCACACTTGCCTCTGATTAAATTAAGAAGACGGCGAGAGTTACGGGGCTCTTCGCTCCAAGAGTCCTCTTGGGAATGACCTTGACGCCTCTTGGTGTCTGATTCTTCAACGTAGTGTGTTCTCCTAGCTTTGGGGGTATTCGGTGAAATTCTTACCGTAATTAAAGAACGGGAGCTCGTTGGGGCTGGGTTCTTCTCCTCTCACTCTTATGGAGCTTGAGAAGTGAGAGTCACTCGAGTGTAAGGGAGTTTACTTTTCTCCAGTCAGACTTCTTCTCAGTCTGTAAAGGATTCTTCGGTATGGCACTGATATCGAGATTGACTATTTATGTTAATTCGGCCCGGAAAGGGGGGATCGATTTTCTCAATCTAATCCTATCGTTTCTCACGGAAATAGTCTTGTATGGCTGAAGGATCGATCTTCACGAACTGAACCTTCTTCTCTCTTTTTTGAATTCTAATCTTCTTGTCTGGCTGAAGGATCGATCTTCACGAACTGATCCTTCTTCTTTCGTATCGACTTCTAATCTCTTCTATTTCTTTTCGGAGCTAATTTATAGGCGGATCACCGCCCTATCTAAGGGGAAAATGACCAGGCCACAGGGAGGGAAACGAAAATCGTGAGTTCGCATCTGGCGCGAGCGAGAAGTGCAGAGGTTGGCATTGGGGTGCCCAAGTCGGCTTGCTAATTAGAGAGACTCTCAACTGCCCCACTCCTTGGCGTTTTTTTGACTAGCACCGCTTTTTGGTGACATAACCACGGGTTTATGGGTCTCGTAGGTAATTGGATCGTTAGAGCGTCGTTTAAGGGCCTTATGTGGTCGCCTTAAAACAGATTTTAGCTCCAACTGCCCAAAGCGGCGGGGAGATCAAACAGGGTAGGCAGTTACTTTTATTCACCGGCTACCGTTTCCACGCTTCTCCTCATGGGGGCTCGCTTCTCCTCAATGAGGTTTTAATGTACATATGCTCCTCCGGGATACTTAATGTAGCCATTTCTCTACAATATATATATATATATATATATATATATATATATATATATATATATATATATATATATATATATATATATATATATATATATATATATATATATATATATATATATATATATATATATATATATATATATATATATATATATATATATATATATATATATATATATATATATATATATATATATATATATATATATATATATATATATATATATATATATATATATAAATTATTATTAGTGGTGTGTTGCAGGACACCTATTAAACTATCCATGCAAAAGGGCAGATACGTGTGACTATGACGACTTTTTTGCCCTAGTAGTTAGTCGCCAGATGGGTTCTTAAAATTTTAAAAAATAATACTAATATAGGGTAGATACTAAAAGGTTCCATCTCATATAATGAAGCTATAGAGATATTAATATTGTGATAGGCGCAATGCAAATTTTTAGATTTGTTTCCCAATTAAAGTAAGATTTAATAAGTTAAAATATCATTTATATGTTAATTCAATTCTCTTCTTCTTCGTATAATGCAAATTCCTAAGTGATATTTCGATAAAAACCTCTAGAAATCCATAATTTTCGCGGTATGTAGACTTTTTCACTGACATGAGAACTAGACCATACAATCGTATCTCATTGGCAGCATTTCTTTGATAGGTTTCGATTCTCTTTAGGACAGAAATCGACCTTTTAAAACTTTCATTTTTGGATGGTATGGTAACAATTAGGTTAGAGAGTTAAAAAAATTCGGGTATACTCTCACCATTATTATTGCTGTGTTTGTCCTGCATAAAATCGACAACATTTTTCCTAACAAAACGTTCTTAGGAGTAAGCAACCGTTAATTCATTTTAAGGTTAATTATGTCAAAATGAGTTGCCTAAATTCTTTGAAGAGTATTGAACACTTGCTATGGAAATATCTTCGAATAGTATTTGAATTTATTATAGTTAAGAAGCTCTAAGAACACGAGTCCCTCTAACGCGAAAATCGTACTTTTAATTGATTCACTGTTGTGTCGATGATTTTTTTTTTTATTTATGCCATAAAAATTCTGGGACTCAGCAGATTTATCTAATCTAAATCGCTGGCTTGGCCTAGATGTTTCGAGTACATCTTCAATCCTTTAATATATCCTTAAAAGTCTTCCTGATTATTCCTAAGTGATTTTGTATTTTATTTGCATGATAAGACATTAGTGAAGGAAAATATTTTACTAAACAACTCCAGCAGAAACATGAATTCAGGATCGTCTAGTTTTTGTTTGAATTCAAACGCAGGATTAATTGTTGCCTTGTTCCAGTTTTCGGGATTTTTAATCAAGTCTTCAAAAAGTCCCTTAATGAAGATCTATTTTCTTTCGTTGTTTCTCCTATGCGTGATAAGTAATTCGAACTAGTCGTTACAGTTTCGCAAAGATGTCGGGTATTATGACCTCACCCTGACTGGAAACACACCCATAAACTATCACATTTGGGGGAAACTTGGTCTTCAGCCTGTTCAGCAGCTTATTTTCTTTCGCCAAGTAGTTCTCATTGGCCTTGGATGTCAGAATTCGTCCCGTGTGCCTTTTGTATGAATGGTAGCAAAGGTCCTCATTTAGGGCCTGCTTCATAGTGGTGACACCAACACTCATCTTTCTCGCTAAACTCCAGATTCCATTTGTATTCGACCGACGCCTCACCTGGGAGGCTCATATTCGCAGCCTTAGGGTCTCTTGTACCCGTGACATGGACATTCTCCGTTCCCTGACGTTCAGTGCTTGGGGTGCTGATAGGGCTACTGCCCTACTTTTTTATCAATCCTTTGTTCGTTCGAAGCTCTACTACGAATGCGAGTTTTATGCATCCGCAGCCGAACGATTATTGCGGAAGGTGGATTCAATCCACCACACCGGCCTTCGCCTTGTGACCGGTGCCTTCCGCACTTCCCCCATTGAGAGCCTGCTGGTCGATGCTGGGGATATGCCACTCGCTCTGCGCCGCGTGCAGTGCATCACTCGCTTGTACGCGCGAGCCCGGCGCCTCCCTCATTCGCCAACAGCTCTCCCTGCATCTGCAGCTGATCTTGATGGTGCCTATGCCACCGAGAAACGCCAGTCATACCCTAAGCCCTTTGGGTTTAGGGCCGGGAAACTCCTTCGAGAGCTAGATATAGCTCTCGGGCCGGTGGCGCCCCTGGTTCTGCCCAGGACGCCATTCTGGAGGGTACCACATTTGGCTATTTGTCGCCACGCCTCTGCTCCCAAATCTTGTACTGCGCCGGGAGTATTGCTTTCGACCTTTTTGGAGCACACCTGGTGTCACGCTGGAACCGTGCCAGTGTATACGGATGGCTCCAAGTCCCAAGAGGGGGTTGGCTTCCACGCCGTATCCTCTCTGTTTGAAGTCATTAGGGCTCAACTAGGCGCTGCGTTTGTCTTCACGGCTGAGCTGGTGGCAATACACCACTCGGTACGGGAGATTACGCGACGTACCCGGTTTGGAGACCAGATTGGGATCTATAGCGACTCACAAAGCACCCTGAGTGCTTTCGGGGCATTGGAATCTCCGCATCCCCTGGTTCGCGATATCCGTGACGCCACGGTTTTGGCGAGCCGGGCAGATGTCAACATTATCTTCTGCTGGGTTCCTGGACATGTAGGAATTGCGGGGAATAAGCGCGCCAATGAGGGCGCCAAAGAGTCTGCGAGGACTCTGTGACGGGACGAGCGTTTCGCTCTTCCTCACACCGACTACATGGCAGGAATACGGGCAGCTCTTCGGACTGCTTGGCAAATAAGATGGGAGACGGTCGAAGGGAACTTAAAGTTGCATGCTATTGCGCCGTGACTGTTCCCATGGACCTATCCCCCAATGCCGCGACGGCTTCAGGTCGTTTTCTGTCGTCTCCGAATCGGATATACTCGTGTGACGCATCACTATCTGATGGAGCGCTCGCCTGCGCCCTATTGTGACGACTTCTTCTTTCCCCAGACTGTTCGCCACATTCTTTTTGAATGTCCCAGTCTGGGTGATCTTTGCGCAGGATACCTGTCCCGGTACCGGGATGGGCGGGGTCGCTACCGCCTGTCCCTTGTGCTCGGGACGAGTTCGTGCACATTGACTTGTTGACTTTTTGGGGGAGGCCGGGCTTCTCCTCTTTATTTAAAAAGATTCCTTTTTTTTGTTTTGTTTTTTGTTTGTTATTGTTTCTTTTGTAGGTTGCACGCTCCTGCACCGGGGAGAGGGGGACCTCCCCCCGATGCCTGAGATTGCTTCCTAATTGTTAAGTTTTCACATTTTTATCATTGTTATGTTTTCATATTTTTATTTTAAAGTAGCCTAGTTCTAGTCTGTGTCGTGTTTCCGGCGATTTATGCCCAAGTGGGCAGTTGCCAGATGGGCTCTATAAAAAAAAAATCCAGATTCCATTGTTCTGTTCTGGTCTTTCATCTCATTCTCCTGAAGTTTTTGAATGAATTCCGGCGTGCGGACGCAGTATGGATGCCTGCTGTCTTCTTTCTACTGCCCACATCTTCGTAGACTCCCTTGCATCCGCCATAACACGTCTTATGTAGCTTGTACACTGTTAAACGAGCATGAACACCAGTCATGATGTCTACATTTTGTTACCTGGCGCGAATCATCATAATGCAGGTAACTCTTTTTCAATATTCAGCTCACTCCATGCCAGCTAACTTTTTCCCAACTAAAACTTTACTCAGATCTCCCCAAAACGGTCCTGCACACACTTTTTTGTGATATATCCTTCATTCATTCACTAATCATCCTTAATTTGCAAGATATGACAGAAGCAACGCCTGTGAACACAACTAGGTCTCAATGGGAGCTCCAGCAAAGAATATACTGCGTCAAACATTACTACAAGACAGGCTCGTTCAAGAAAGTGCAGAACACTTTCGTGCTCAGTTCGAATGTGACAAAGCCCCCTCTAAGAGCTGAATTCAGGACTGAGTGGAGCCCTTAGAGAACTATGGGACAGCATAGAACCTCAATGCATAGAACCAAGCCATTCAGGACGCCCCAGGAAGCGTACAGCTGAGCTGGTCGAGTGCGTGAGAGAGTCAGTTCATCAGAGTCCAAAACGCTATGTGCGCAAGCGAAGTCAGTCCCTCAGTATATCCCATGAGACTTGCAGGAGAGTGCTAGTAATGGATGTAAGGGTCTACCCATACCTAATACAGAAGAAGCAGACCCTTACAGACTCAGACAAGTAGCAGAGAAAGGCTATGGCAGTCAAGATAGTGGAGAAGATTTAGGAGATCCCAACTTTCCTGAACCACCCTTGGACCTCAGATGAATCTTACTTTCATCTTGAAGGAAAGGTAAACTCGAAGAAAAATGTCTTCTGGGGGACCTCGAGACCAAATGAGGTAGCCACAAAGCCCTTACACTCCTCTAAGTGCACGGTATGAACTGCAATGTCAGCCGGAGGCATCATCGGACCATTCTTCTTCGAGGAATCTGGCGCGACAGTGACAGTCACCAAGGAACGGTATGTTGAGGTCCTCAAAACCTTCAAGAGGAAGCTGCAGACCCTGTTCCCGTCACTTATAGGGAAATCCTGGTTCCACTAAGATGAAACAAGCTCTCACACCTCAAACCTGTCCCTAGATTGGCTGAAAGAGAACTTTGGTGGCCGTGTGATCAGCCTCAAGAGTGATTTTGAGTGGGCACCTCACAGCCCAGATCTTAGCTTCCCAGATTTCTTTCTTTGTGACTACCTTAAAAACAGAGTGTACGCAGGGAGACCCAGGACCATCACGGAACTCAAGGAAACCAACAGGGAGGAGATCAGAGCCATTAGTCGGTCGGTTTGTAAGGAAGTCATGGACAACTTTGTGCTGCGCCTCAAGAAATCTACAGAGCTAAATGGAGATCATCTCGAACACGTGTTTTAGAATAAAGAAGAAAAGTCCAAAGAGTCTCATGTTTGGATATGATGTTTTTGAACACAATAAACTAGTTATCACCAAAGTTTCATTCAATCCTTGCTGAAAATTATGAAATGAGGCCTATCAAAACTTGGGTCCCGTTTTTTTTTAGCGTCACCCTGTATGATACAACTATGTGTAAAATTCTGGTTCAGATTATTAATAGAAATATAGGGGGGGGAGAGATTCGTGTTAATATTAAAATAAAATTCGTTACTATTGCATATAAGCAAATACATTCCAATCTAAACATATACACAGGCAAGCACATTCCCAGAACAACACACACACAAACTTGTTTGCAGTGACCTGCCCTTCGGATAAGCGCGGAAACGTAGGCTTTCGGGGGAAACCAACGGTCATTTCAGACAGTCTCCTGAAACTCCGGTTAATGGCCTCTCTGGATTCGCGAGTGGGTAGCCGGAGCAGACACCACACTCGAGAACAGGGGGCATGGAAAATCAAACTGATCCACTCCCTTTCTCCGTCTTTATTGGGGAGACTCAAATTTACAGTCAGTTTGGTAGAATAGAGAAGAGAGAAATGAGCAATAACTTTAAATAAACAAGCAGATAGATCCCGACTTGCCTTCTAGCACCATCTCCCTCCAAGCTAGCTCTACTAAAGTGCCCTCTACAGCACCAGTGTGTTCGTTTTCAGGGGCAAGAGAGTCAACAAACAAGTTGAAACCATCTCATAAGGTAAGTGATTTTCTATCGTTTTTATCTGGGTTATATGCTTTGGCGTTAATAAGTGGGATGAAAGTTGTTGTGTTATGTTTCACCACAATAAGTTCTCCCCATTAGCATCTAAACAAACAACTTACCAAAGAAACTTCAAACAACGTTAATGGAACTTAACAAACAACCTTCAAACAACGTTAATGGAACAACAAACAAACTTCAAATAACGTTTAGAATATTTAGCGAACAAACAAACAAGCTTCAAACAATGTTAAGCGATCTATAATCTAACTTTATCTATTTTTATAACCCCACACACTTCCTCTCAACCCTTATTTTTTTACCCTACTAAGAGGAAAACTTGGATGCAATACATTTGAAGAATCCTCTGGAAGCAAAAAAAAATTACTTCCAAACCGATACTACTGTTGTATTTCATTGTGAATTAGTCAATGCTTTTCCCTCCCATTTGATGTTACTCAAAAAGCTTGGTCCCATTTATTGAATCCATAGGTCTGTACCAACAGTCCATTCTGCTGATTGTTCAGTTTGCATTAAGCGCTACTTTGGGCAAACTGTCTCTTTATCACGGACCTCTGTGTTTTAGCCTTTTGTTTTGGCATACGTAAGGTGAGTTTCGATTATTTTTCATATATATATATATATATATATATATATATATATATATATATATATATATATATATATATATATATATATATATATATATATATATATATATATATATATAAGTTGTTGTCGTTGGCTCCAGCTCATGTCCGAGCATCGGTTTAGTCGTTATTTATCCTGCCTCCTCGGCTGATGTTTGTGCCGGATATGACTTAAGAGACAAAGAAAGCCGGAAAGAAACAGAAAGGATTGCCATTCGCTAAGGAATTTGTTTCGGGCGATCATGGCTGCGCGACGGCCACACGCGTGCACTTGACCAGTAACGCTTCCACTGCGGCTCAAAACATTGAGACATGCGGTTTCGGCGAGGCTGGTTGCATCGGGTTGCCGGGTTCTTGGTCTATCAATGCCCGCCTTTGTCGTGACTTCCCGATGGGCGCTGCCCTCCTCTGCCGGAGCCAGACATAGGAATCTTATATGGCCAAAGTCTGCTTGCCCCGCCGTTGGAGTCTTGCCTTTGGTTGAGTTTAATCTGGAACCTCATCTACGACATTTCCGCCTTGGGTGACCCTGCCAGGAGTTTGAAACTCTTGAGGGCATCGCTCTTGGAATCATTGGAACACTCAAGCCCTTCCACCCCATGAGGCTTTGATACAGGTTCAATGAATAAGTGATACACATGATCTATATTTTCGATCTCAGGATCTTTTTTAGCAGCATTCTGACGGCCGGAAAATTAAGACGAATGTTCTACCTGATCTGAGACGAGGAACTTTTTTTCGAGGGGTGGAATAAACTGATTAAACACATCCAGAGCTAAAAGCTTCTGTAAGGTCTTCGAAAAGGTCCTCATATAAGATTGTTAATATATGGAATCGGTTCTCGGAAGAAAGTAGTGGATGCGTAACACTGTGGACTCATAATAAAATCACTGTTTAGGAGCGTAGTATTTTATTCACGAAAAAACACCAATTCCAATTCTTACATTCATTTTTACTGATGTCATGATATTAAGGTCATAAAAGCCATTGTAATGTCCATGTTTTTGAGTGCTTTGAGAACTTGTGATCTATGTCTTTTGTCCGATAAAATTACATTCATTACCTGTATATTTATAGACTTGAAATATCCCCTCTACATCATTAATGAAAGATTATCCAAAGCCAGGTCAAACTTTTATTGCCTCAAAAGTAGGAATCCTGATAGTGAAAGAAATTGTTTATCCTTCCATTTTTCCCATTACTGAAAAGCTTAAATAGTATCATTTCCCCTAACCGCACCATTTTCAAATACCCTTCAACCATTAAAAGATCTTTCCCTACAACTAAACCTACAGATGAAACTAATGAAGCAGGTGTCTATTTAATCCCTTGTAAAGAAATTAACTGCCCCTTATTTTACATAGGCGAGACAAGAAGAAATCTGGAAAAGAGGATCTATGAGCACAGAGGGAATGTCAGGCGGGCAAGGACAGCTTCTAGTATTTTCACACACTCCAATAATTTTAACCACCCAATAGATTTCCCCCAGGGCAAAGTAATTTACCCGTGTAAAGATTTTTGCAAAAGAAAGGTAGTTGAATCCACCCTTATCAACGAAATCCCGAATTTCAACCTTTGGAAAGCGTGGTTCAAAAAGTTTGGGAATTGTTTAAAGCTTCCAGTCCTTAGATAATTTGTGACCACAAAAGCTCGTTGTTCACTTGTAAGTTTCATTTTAGAGTGCTTGAAGAATGAATAAAAATGGAGGCTTAAATTGACTGGTGGTGATTCTCCAACGTCTTAGCAGGAACTAGGCTAATAATTTTGGTAAGCCTAGTAGCCTAGGCTAATGCTAAGCTTTAGACAAGTGGATTTTTTTCTGCACCCTTCTACTAAATGGTTTTGAAATATGTTTATTTGAAGTTTGATTCTGTATTTAACCGGCTTGTGCAAGCACACTTTTTATGTCTTTCATCTACTTGATTGCAGAATTTACAATTATAGATGTATGTTTATACTTTTAACATAGATGCACAAAATATAGACAAACAAAATTAAATTTTCAGAAACTATCTAGCTTTAATACTTTCAGAGATATATTGATTTAAATATCGGTTTCCTTTTTTTGCGACACCCTGTACATATTTCCTGAATGGTATGAATGCATCTATTCTTAGTATACGACTGAAGATGGCATGAAAAACTCCATGCTGAAACTGGTTTCATGAATAAAATACTACGCCCCTAAACAGTGGTTTTATTAATATATATGTTACCCGTTATTGGATTCAAGAATATATATATATATATATATATATATATATATATATATATATATATATATATATATATATATATATATATATATATATATATATATAAGTAAAAAAACTCAATGGCGAGTTATGGTATATGATAGTGAAACCACTGCATGGGAGCCAAAAGTTTAATTTACGAGACTAGTTTCGGTATGTAGTTTATCATACCCTCTTCAGTCGTATACTGAGAATGTGATTGTTAAAAAAAGTCTATAAGTAGCGTACACATCAGAAAAAGAAGAAAAAAAACACAAAGAAACAAAAAAACAGGTCATTAATCAGGGGGTGTGAGTTTAAGATCGTTGATTAAGCTGTTTACGATGAGGTTACGAGAATGGAGGCTGCATTTCAATTGCCCATCTGACAAATTAAAATTGGGAATATCTCCTATTAATATAGATTCTACTATTTTTCTTTTACGGAAATCTTTACAATTATATAGGATTTGTGCCTTTGAATAGTCAATTTGGTGGTTGAAATTGCTAATATGATTAAAAATACTGGATGTGGTACTGCCTCGTCTGACATCACCTTTATGTTCATAAATTCGTTTTGTTAAGGTTCTTCCAGTCTCTCCTATATATAATGAGGGGCAGTTTGAGAGCCACACGGGATTAAATATACACCTGCTTCATTTGGCTGATCCACGGGCTTGGTCGAAGGGAAAGATTTAAGGATAGAAAAAGGGTGTTTAAATGTGGTTAGGCCTGGAGAAATAACTTTGTTCACTCCTTTGAGGAAGGGAGAAAGAGGGGGGGGGGGATAGACACTTCGTATTACTAAATTTGATTTTATCCTTGGGATGGTAACAATCGCATTCTCAGTATACGACTGAAGAGTATATGATAACTACATACCGAAACTAGTCTCGTAAATTAAACTTTTGGCTCCTATACAGTGGTTTCACTTAATTTTCTATTGCTAATTTTATAGTATTATCCTTTAATAACAACCAACAATGCCTTAGAACTCTAAAAACTTTATATATCAAACACTACAAACCTACACTCAATGAAGACGTAAGTTAGTTGTCGTTTTTTTCCCTCTCTCTCAAGTGTCACTGTAACCTATAAATATTAGCTCCTTATTGAATCCACCATTCACTCCTTAGGATGGATTCACTTTAGTAAGTATCAAAAGCAACCCATTTTTTCGTTAGAAGTTATTTACTCTTACAGTTTTTAATTACTTATTTTTTTATAAATTTTAAAACAAAGTTTAAATTTATTCCTGTTATTATAATTGATTATCTTAATTATTTTTAGTTAGTTTTAAAGTAAATTTTACCACTGCCAGGTCAATTACTATTACAGTTTTTAATTCATTAATTTTACAAAGTTCAAAACAAATTTTGGTAAATATGTAGATTATCGGCCCGGCCGATCCCGGCCGATCCCGGCCGATAAACCGTAGTTTTTTCGTCCGTGTTCCAAAATGTTTCCGTTTTTGGAGTACATTTAAGGGGACGGCTCGTGTGGGGGTAAGCACAAGGGGGAGACCACACTACGACGATCCTGAGTTTCATTAAATTGGGGGGCGGGTCTTGGGGGCACAGCCCCCCAGTATATAATCCTAATTGTTATAATGTTCTGCCGTTTACAGAGGTGAATGCTTTAACTACATCATGTCAGCGTGTGTAATCGTTTTGTGAATTATAATAGGGGTGGGGGTGGTATAACGTCAGAAATGCTTGATATCAATTTTTCTTTCCTACTAAATAGCTTTTTATTATCCTCATTCGGAGTCATTTTTATTTTTCAATATATTTTTCCCCATTTTACTATTTTTTTTTTACCTTCTTTTATACATTTAAATGTAATTGGCTAGATCATTTCAAGGAACTACTTGTTTTTTAGCAGTTTGGGTGTCAAATATTCCCCTTTTACGCAGTTTGAAAATAATCATCGAATTCTGAATTTTGTCCGTCGGCTATTGCAGAATTATTAACCCTAGTTTCTATAAAGATAAATTAAACACCTTTTTGGATGTGTATAATTTAGTGCGAATTAAAAGTGAATGCGACATTTGTGGCCAAGCATTAGATGGGAACCCTAACTTGGAATTTAGATGATCGAAAATAAAATGTGATTCAAGTCAGCTAGATTTCGAATAGGGCGCAGACGCGCAAAATAAATAGGCTTTCCTCTTCGCTATTTTGGAAGTATAACCACTGCATTTAAGTACGGGAAACAAAGTGTTTCGTTTGGTTATTTTCGGGCAATTTGGTAACTAAAATGG
>CAXAKS010000263.1:0-22500 GCA_963969495.1 Ceratothoa steindachneri | reverse complement strand
CCTTTATTAGTAAATTCGCTAATTTTAATTTAAGTCCTGGCTTACATATACTTGATGGCTATTTGTTAAATTAGATTCACAATGTACTGTCTAAACGTTTAATTTGAGACTAAATATTTGTATTAATCTTAATAAACAGTTTAATTTTATTTTGTGTGCATCTATGTAGACTTATGTTTTTGTCTGTATTTATTTCCATTTGAGTCGTCTTTAGAACATTTGTACTTATTTTACCTTGGTTTTTAGATCCTGACCTCTGAAGTTAATCTCTCGTTAAGATTTCCCACCCTCCGTAATTGCTTAGGCGGTATTTTAATCCTCTTTTAACCTTTAGTCTTTTGAATTTACCTGATTTAATTATCTTATTTTGTATTTATCTTCGCTGCTCCTAAGGTTTCCATTTCATATTACTTCATTTTGTTGATTGGTTTTTTGCTTTTTGGTGGGCGTTCCCTCTCCTCTGCATCATCCTTATAAATATTACAATTTTCAATACTTTTGTTATTCCTTGATAAAGAACTCCAAATAAAGTTCGAAAGTACTTGGAATCCTCGTATTATTTTTACCTGTGGGCTTTGTTGTATACTTTGTGAGTTTTTCATATATATATATATATATATATATATATATATATATATATATATATATATATATATATATATATATATATATATATATATATATATATATATACCAAGCAATGGCTTCGCCACTTCTCCCTACGGGGGAAGCTTGCGCTTCGCTACTAAGATTAAAATTTAAAATTAAAAAAAAAGCAGCCATGGTTAAACTCTTATAAATTTTCTGAACTTCGCCAATTATAATAACTTTTAATAGGAACTCTAAACTAAATTTTCTGAACTTCACAATATGTATTTCTTTGGGTTTTAAAAAAATTACAGAATTTCGATACTTGCGAGTATATTTATTTCTGAACTTCACCATTTTGTTTTTTAATATTATAAAAGAATTATTAGAAATAACTTTGATAAAAAACAAGTCATAACCAAATTAATATGAGATTATTATTCAAATACTCCAAAAAATCCCCTTCTAGAATTATAGAGCTAGTGATGATGATATCTATATATATATATATATATATATATATATATATATATATATATATTAAAGGCCCAAAGAAATGAAAAATGGTAACACAACCCGGATAAACGCTAAGGAAATTATTATTACGTGTACCATTAAAGCTTAAGAAAGAAAATGGGAGATATAGTAACATAAAAATAGGATTAAACCATTTTAACCGTTATAAGAGAAGGAATAAAGAAATTGGATTTGAACCTGTGTCATAAAGCGCTCTTCCCTAAAATGACCACGACACTCATCGCCAGAGAGGTTGAGGATGGTAGCTATGGCGATGAGCGTCGTGGTCATTTTAGCGAAGAGCGCTTGTGTTACCAGTTTTCATTTCTTTGGGCCTTTAAAATACATGTATTATATATCACGCGTCATATGATTTTCAATTATATATATATATAAATATATTTATTTCTGAATGTTGACAAAGAAAGCATTGTTATTTTCCCTCTTCGGACATTGTATTTATGTTGATTTTTTCGAACAGAAAGTTGTTTACCTGGAACTCGGCAAAATTTATTTATCGTTCTAATGACCCTATAAAAAGGAATATCATTGAATATGCTTTTATAAGCCAATGTGATAATTTTATCCTTTCCCATGGCTAATATAAAATAGATGCTATAATTAAAAAACTAATACCTAAATAAATTAGTTCTGACTTTTGTCGTTAGTTTTATATACAATCTTTAGTTATGTGGACCCATTTTGTTTTTTAATTATGTCACTGCTCTGTTATGTACATTGTATTTTTTATTCTTTTGTTTCGCCTTCTTCTTGCCTTCCCCACTCTTTCGCTCCTCGTTTCTTATAATCTCCCTCGTTAGGCTATCTCCATTTCTTCTAATCTGTTACCCTTTCGCTTTCTCAGTTTGACCTTACTACCTGCTTCTTGTAATTCTTAATGTGAATCTTTACCTTTCCCTTTCCGTCTTCCTCATTGGTGATTTCTTGTTTTTGAGGTGGTCTTTCATACTTTTCTTTCTTATATATACCTCTAATTTAATATTATTTCTTGTAATTATCCTTGATAAGGAACTTAATAAAGTTCGAAAGTACTAAGAAGTACCATTCCATTTTTTCCTGCGGGAAATTGTATTTATATACATATATATATATATATATATATATATATATATATATATATATATATATATATATATATATATATATATATATATATATATAAAGAAGGAGCAACTACAGGATCTGCGGGTGATTATACAACCACCACAGGGCTATGCCATTTTTATTTTCTGTCGTTCAAATAAAATTTGAAGACAGAAAGAAAGATGCAGAAACCTTGTATAGCTGACTATAAATACATATAGTACAAGAGGAATAAGAATTGGACGCGAATGAGCAAATGAGCCTTTAAATTGTGAGCAGGTAATAGGATGTGGTATAAAAATTCCTTGGAGGTTCCTAGCTTAGGGAGATACTGGGTTTGATGGGGTAATGCTTTGGGCGAAATATAGTCACTCTGCCTGGTAGCTTAGCGGTAAAGCATCTGACCGGCAATCAGCAGACCCGGGTTCGAGTCCTGGCCAGGAATTCAGAACTTTTTCACCTGGCGTTATTTCTGTCTCCTTGGTAAAGGATCGCCTTTACTGTGCCTCCCTTTGATTCTGGATTCTTTTAATGTCCCTCTCTCTTGCCTTTAAAAAAACTCCGGTCTCTTGACTCATTTGCTCATTCGCGTCCAATTCTTATTTCTCTTATATATATATATATATATATATATATATATATATATATATATATATATATATATATATATATACACACACGAGGCAATGGCTTCGCCACTTCCGCCTACGGGGGGAGCCTACGCTTCGTTACTAAGATAAAAATTTTAAATCTAAAAAAAAGCACCCATGATTAAATTTGTAATTCTTGGGGTTTTAAAAAATTCCACAAAATTTCGATACTTATATTTATTTCTGAACTTTATCATTTTGTTTTTTGATATTATAAAAGAATTATTAGAAATAACTTTGATAAAAAAACAAGTCATAACAAAACTAAGATGAAATTATTATTCAAATACTCAAAAAATTCCCCTTCTTAAATTATAGAGTTTGTGATGATGATGAAGTGATGATGATGATGATGATATATGCTCTATAATATTACTCTCAAATGGGATAGACATTTTTAGCTAAAAAATAACAATGCTAAATGTAAGTTAAAGGGAGCAAAGAGATTTTGCCGACATAGATATTCTTCCTGGAATTCCTTTGTTCGCCTTTAACGGATGGATCCGTGTTCTGAAAATCAGAATGCGTACTTTTAAATATAGACTTGGTTTTATGAGTTATTCTCCTCCTAATTATTCTTCAGGTACTGATTTTTTCATAATCTGTATTTGCAGGTAAGAATCGTGATCTGTTTTTTAAGTGTGTTTAAAGATTAAGATTTCCTTGACGGGGTGGCCTACAGACATAAAAACTATCCTACAATACTACATTCCATGTCGTTTTTTCGATTTATAATATGTACTATAGTGTAAGGAAAATAGGTGAATCAATTATTAATATATTGTTGAAAAGTGTGACAATAATTATGTATGACATATTTGTTCTCATTTTTTTAAATTATTATTATTTCGCAAAGAAAGAAGACCGGGAGAGAAGGATATGATGAAAAATAAAATGGATCCTCAAAACTAGAATCTTATTTTAGATTTGATTCCAAGATTATTAATATAGATTCTTTGCTTAAATTTCGGAAAATGCCCGCCTTCGAATTTTTGGATAATTTATATATATTTGTGCTAAAAAACAAGTCTTTTTTTTTTAATTTAGAGACAGTTTTTTCTTAGGCAAATTCCCAAAAGGTGCTTTTTGAGGGTTTTTTTTTGTTAAGTTATTGGAATCGCATCATAATGTATTATATATCCTTTTTTCGTAATTTCGAACTCCCCCTTTAATTGTGGGGATTGCCCACCCCCACCTGCTATTTTTAAATAAACTCGTATTATTTATAATTCGAAAGCCTAGCACTAGATTCGAATTCAGAGGCGCTTGGCAGATGTCGTTAAGCCTCTAGTATTTATACTTTGTTTCTTGACTTCAGACATATAAGCCTAGTTTCCGAATGCTAATTAAATCAATCATATTTTCTTTAGAATTGATCAATATAAATGTTAATAGATATATAAATAACAAAGCACCCACAAAAATCGAGGGCGGGCATTTTCCGAAACTTAACCGATTCTTTATATACGTGTATATTGGCCACATCATGCAATAATGTTGACATCGTACTAGTGCGTAAATAGATCGGATTGCTGCTGAGTGCAACCTAACAAGCATTGCCAATGTTATGAGTGTTTGAAAATATGGAAACTTTTTTTTTTCCTTTCGACACACAAATTAATAGAAATGGAAATTTTGGAAGTGGAATTAATATTCCTGAGTCAGAACGCAAACAATGACCCTTTTTTCAAGGACCACAAATTTTTTACATGGCTTATCGAAATGGAAATCTCCTCAGTGAAAAATCACTCCGTGGAATATTGCAGATAGCTCCTGAATTGCACACACCATTTGTATTCTTATAATTAGTCGTTAAAATCTGATTATCTTGCTCCGTCTACGAAATTTATCCGCAATAGATAATATAAGAAGTGGCAATTTGGGATGGTGGTTATAATTTCTCTTCAAATATCCCCAACATATTGATGTCAGTATAAGAGTATAATAAATGATCTTCTGTACCTTCATGAGATTTGCTAAGACTTTACATTAACGAAGTTGTGATTTTTTTTTTATCCATCCATCTAGAGATAAATGACTACGTTCTTCCCAAATGTAGTTACAAAGGAACAGAAATTTGTAGTCGCAAATAATCTGTTTATGAATCCAAGTGCGCCCATTTGCTTCATTCGTAAAATTCTAGGATTTTCAAAATTATGCATATGTATATTTTTTTCAGGTGTTTTTATTGGTAAAATGCCGAAAGTCCATAATTTTGTCTTATCATTATCATATTAGGTTAAGTGACCTTTGGGATTAATGACGGAAGCAATACTTCGGATTTTGTAGATATTAAAAATAACCTGAAAAATACAAGTAATATTGATAACATTAATTAACATACGTCGACACTAATAATAGATTAAGTGTAAAATCGGTGAGGTAAGAGTGAATATTCTCAAAGTTTCAGAGAAAAAGACGAAGCCCTGTGAAAACAGGTATTAAGCCATATTTAGGATATAGTTACTCTTTTGTTTTGACTTTAATTATCTTTTAGGAGGAAATAATGGGATTATTTTACTAACAGGGCAAAACTATGGAAACGAAGTGATATATAAAGGGAAGGCGCTGACAATTGATCTTTTAGAATAGATAAAAAGGTAAAGTACAGTCAAGGGGAGAAAAACGAAATGATGTATTTAATGATTCGAGAATTACTCTACTTGAAGTACTTCTTAGAGTAGTCACCCTTGAAAATTACAGGGCGTGAACGACACAATCATTCGATAGAGGAATGGCAAACTCAACAAAATTCACAAAAATGGATTTGTCATACTTGAAACCCTTCTTCACCTATGCAAACAATTGATGCTAATTTGGATTATTTCACTGCGAAATTTAAGTTTGAAGATCAGTGATAAATTGCGAGAGATGATCATCGAGGAATTGACGTGCTGTAGTTCTTCAAGTTTAAATTTTGCCGTGAAAGAATCCAAATTAACCTCCAATTGTTTGCATAGGTGAAGAAGAGTTTCAAGGATCACAAATCCATTTTTGTGAATTTTGTTGAGATCGTCCTTCCTTCAGCGAACTCTTCAAATAAGGTTAACGTTAAAGTTAACGCGAACATAATATAAAATAGAATAAAATGTGTAAGGGCAATTATTGATGTCATTGAGAACTAGGGAAGAAGGATAACATAACATAATTTCACGGATGACACGCTACCACGATAAAGAATAACAAGAAAACTTACGAAAAGGAATAAAAGTGAAGAGGAAGAAACTCTATTATACGAAAATGGACTTAGATGCTTACATTCCTCATATTTATTTCATGGATCTCTCCCGAATATGAGGGACATTAGGACGTATATTAGGTCCCAATTAGGCGCCCCCTTTCCAAATACACGGACAATTAGTAGCTAACTAATTACTAGCGATTCCATTGTAACCATGGGCTCTTCTTCCTTGCAGAATGGGCAGCCTCTGGTGAAGGATGAGGTGAGCTTCAGCAACGTATCTGGGATGAACGCTTGTCCGAGTTTCGTTCTGCCCAAGTCGGACTTCAAACTCCTGGTGAACGGTAGTACAAACACTCTCTCTCTCTCTCTCTTTCTTTTAACGTACCCCATCGGATTAATTCGCGTTTTTGAACATATGTTGTATTCACTCCATCCGAACTTCCTAGACCTACAGCCTGTGCGAGGGAGTAGGAGAAATGATGTTTTCCTATCGAGCGTGTCTAGGGGCGTGAAGAATTCACCGGAACAAGCATGTACAAGCGTTCGGTGAGTCTAAGGTACGAACTCATAAGTACGAACACTCGACCGAGGTTAATTATTGTTGGCCTCAAACCTCAGGGGTAAATTGTGTCCCTGGTCTTCAAGGGGAAGAGAGGGGGGAGCAAAATAAGTCTAACTCTCGAGGTTCTCCTCGAAATTCGAGCAGTATCCAACGGTGGCTTGTGTAATCCGATGGGGGTGGCGTTTTGTAGAGGAAAAGAGGGGATTTTTTTTATTATTTAGGAGGAAAACCAACGAAGTCATCTTATACAGAATATATGTAAGGCACGCAATTCTCTAAATGTCAGACGCAATTTCCGTGTGAGCAAAAAAAGAAAATAGAGGGGGTGTAGTGGTGTAGTTGTGTGGCTAAGCTCAGGACAAAAGTTCTGACAAAGAGAAGAAAGGAAGAAAGAGATGGAGAGAGGAAGAAAGAGAAGGTGGGAGGAATGTAAGGAGGAGGAAGGAGAGAGGGGAAGAAGGAAGGAAAGAGGAGAGAAAGGAAGGAAGAGCGGAGGAAGGAAGGAAGGATAGAGGGGAAGAAGGAAGGGAAGAGGGGAGAAAGGAAGGAAGAGCGGAGGAAAGAAGGAAAGGGGGAGGATGAAAGATGGGAGAATTAATGAAGGAAAGGAGGGAGGAAGGAAGGAAAGAGGGTAGGAAGGAATAAAAGAGGGAAGAACGAAGGGAAACTGGAAGGAATGAAGGAAAGAGGGAAGGAAGGAAAAAAGAGGGAAGTAAAGAAGGAAGGAAGGAAAGACGAATGGACGGGGACGGACGGAGGGAGGAAGGAATGGGAGGATGGGTAGGAAGGAGGGAGGAAGGAAGGAAGGAAGAAAGGAAAGAATGCGAACAAATATAATAAAAAAAAAGAATTTGAAAGATAAAACAAATTACTATAGACCTCGCAACCCTCACGCACACGCGCATGCTCATACACACTCTCTCACACACACACACACACACTCATACAGAATCTTGAGAGCTACAGACCTGTCATCACGCCACATCTCCTTCTGAACCAGGTATACCTAAGTGCCCTATATATGACCAGTAAGTGTGTTGGTCTTTAAAGGTTAGAGATGGGAGCAAGCAAGTGCCCCCTTCCCCATAACCTAAGTAAGTTTCTATCGGTTTTATCTGCTGAGTTATCTCCCTATCCGTTAATAAGTGTCCCATCATTAGCGTCCAAACAAACTTCAAACATTGTTTAGAGAACTTAACAAAAACACTTCAAACAACGTTTAGAGAACAGCGAACGAACAAACAAACTTCCCTTGTATTTTATTACCCTATTAACGAGGAAAACTTTCGGTGCAATTCATCTGAACATTTCTCTGGAAACAAAAAAATTACTCCCAAATCGAAACTACTGTCAAATTTCACTGTCAATTAGTCAATGCTTTCCACCATTTTCTGCTACTCCTAAAACTTGGCTCCGCCTATTGAATTTCTAGGTATGTACCAACAGAAGAGACGAAGAGAGAAAGAGAGAGAGAGAGAGAGAGAGAGAGAGAGAGAGAGAGAGAGAGAGAGGAAGGAATAGAGAAATGGAGAATAAAAAGGAAGAAAATGAAAGAGAAAAACTTTGTAGAAACTCAAACCAACGAGGGAAACTCCTTAGAAGCTGAGGGCAAAGAGGCTCAGGGAGAATATGGTAAACTCAGGGGAAGTTAAATATTGTGGAAGGTACATTGCCGGAGTAGTCTAAAGGGAAAATGACTTGGAACGCTTGGCACCGGAGGAATGAACACCCCTGACTTTGACCCCGTTCTACAACGAAGGCACGTCCATCTAGCGGACCTCCTGAGCATTCCCGGGTATTCTCAGTGGTGGTGCTACGTAGTATCCCTCCCCCCTTCCCCGCTCCTTCACTTCGGGTTGATATATCTATCACTTTAAACTAAATCCACCAATAGAAGAAATTGCGTAGTGTAATGGTCCCCCTTTCTCTCGCATTCATCTCCTCTATGGCTCCCGTTCTCTGGTCGAGTGGGGAGTACGTCCTTTCGCGGCGCCGCCGCCAACCCCGCCCCCAGAATTGATGCCATTTCAGCGGAGGCAAATCCTTATCGCTGCCGCCTCTCGGCTCCGCAGATTTGCTCCACTAAGAAGATACCTCGCGAGATCCGCCAATTTTAAGCCATTCGCTCGTCGGTGATGATCACATTTAAGCCATTCGCTCGGCGATGATCACATTTAAGCCATTCGCTCGGCGGTGATGATCACATTTAAGCCATTCGCTCGGCGGTGATGATCACATTTAAGCCATTCGATCATCAGTGATAACATTTAAAAGCATTTTAGCGGCTTTGTTTCTCCAGGGCAAATGGTGATGAAGGGCGGGCTCTCGGAGGAGCATCTGATCCCGAGCCAAGATTACTGTTTACTGTGGACGGAGGTGAATCAGACCTACGAAATGTCTGCTCTCGTCTGTTTTCCAGATGAGAAAGTGGAGGTATGTAGAGGTTACCCTTAATGTACTTCTTAAGGATTAAAGCTACTGCTGCTAGTATAATAATAATAAAAAAATAATAAGGCGTGTATCAACACTGTGTGAGAGTATATTAGCAAGAAAAATATTATTTACGAAATCCATTTCGTAAAGATACCCTTGTATATCGTGTCCTGAAGTATGATCTGTCTACAGGAAAGACAGTGGGGTCTAAATATGATTTTTATTTCCTGTTGCCATTACATCGTGTGCCATCTTTCAAACAACAGTGAATATGGCAATTGCTTTCTTTCAGGAGTCCCACTTCAAGAGGGCCGTGTCCACGTATCTTTTGCCCGTGAGTTTGAGTATCAGCGCCCTCTTTTTAGCTGCCACCTTTGTTGTTTACTGCCTCGTCTATGACCTCCGAGATGACCTTTTGGGGAAGAGCTTCATGTGCAGTATTGCAGCGCTGTTCTTTGCGAAGGCCTTCGGTGTGATGGCCAAGGGGTTCACTCGATATCTCTCCCTGCGTGTGTGTGTTACATTGGGTGAGTGAAGAAAAGTGTGTTGCGATGTCGCTTTTCCTTCAAACGAATAAAAGCGATTAATTCTGACTTATTCGATTCTACCTCCAAAGCGCATTTCAGGAGAGCCCAATTTCCAAACATGAGGTCTTACTAAATAAGATTTATAGCCTGCTTTAATTCTCGTTCTTTAAGTTACAACTTGAATTTATTTAGTTGTTTGACGCCCTTTTATCCGAACTCAATTATATCTAGACAGGAAATAATGAGAGGGGAAACAGACAAATGAGGAAAATTAAAGTAAAACAAAGCATCAAGTTCTGATCTAAAAACATGAATGAATAAAACATGATTTCGGACGACGGGAATCTATTCACTTTTCACAAAACACACTTTAAATCCCTTTTTTTCGCACATGGTGAAGATCGCTAATCCCTGAATCAGCTTGTAAAAATCAGCTGATCTCGTAACAAGCTGGTGAAGATAAACGACTGCGAGAGATGTCTGTCTATTTGTAGGAGATAAAGAAAATTGATCATTGACGAGCTCATATACATATTTAAGCAAAAAAATAAAAGAAGATGACCATGCGATATCAGTGTTAAAATACAACTTTATTATTAGTCGAATTGATATTTAGCCGCATATGACCCGCAGAAGGCATGAAAAGTCTTTTTCCCATAACCTAACCTGACCTGACATATGTAGCTTAAGAAAAGCAACCCTAAAAATATGCCGTCCTTGGGTACTCGGGGAGGGGGGTTGATTTTTACCTTACCTTTTTTTTTGTCAAGAGCTAAATTTATTCTACCTGATAGTATGCCCCCCCCCCCCCTCCCCTTCTTCCCAATTGAGTCAACACTACTTTCATACACGCGATTGCAAAGTTAGGCTACGAGTGGTTGACTTTAATAATGGTAGAATGCATAAGGACGCTGCCCCGGTGGAGTGTCTTGAGTAGTCAAATCGCCCCCCTTTTGAAAAAAAACACATGGGGAATTGGTGACCCATGCCAAGTATGGTTTGTTCGTCAGCTTGTTTATTCTTCCCTGTTTCAAATGCGATGAGATAATTTAGTGTGTTGACGATTTAGGGTCCTTGGGTAGTCGAATGCTAAACCATCATTTTATGCCTAACCTCCTTCTTTGCAACCCCATGCTTGGATGGGACTTCCAATATTGCAGTTAACTTTGATTGCACCAATACAGCCGTAACCGATCTCTCGTCGAGACTTTCAACAATGACCCTTAGGGCAACGGAAAAACCACAATGTCAACTATTTTAAGAATAAAACAACAGGATACTATGATCTGCACAGAATGTAAAAACATTAACGTGAGATATCTTAGAGCAGTGGTTTCCAAACTCAGTACCTCGGTGCAATGCTGTGCTACGAAGGAATAAATTTATTTAAAGTTATTTCAAAGTCTCTCCGCGCTAAGAAAATTCCTTTGTTGAAGAGAGGAATTTAGTGTCCACAGTAAAAACGAATAAGTAGAAAAGAAGAATAGAAATCGTTATAACGTATTGGTAATAAACAAGGAGGATATTTTTCAACATTTACTCTAAGTAATTAATTTTATTACCAAGCAGAAATTTTGGGCTCATCATATATTTCCTCTAGGGCTGCAAACTTTTTTTCAGGAAAATAATCTAGAAATTGAATAAAATAAATCTAGAATAATCTAAAATTAACTTTAATCAACTGTGATACTATTTGATTCCCTTTAAATATGAAATGCCTCTTCGAAATCATCAATGAGATGTTCTTCTTCATCCTCTTGATATGTAAATGTATAGGATCTCAGTAACGAATTCTCTCTTGTAGTTTCGTAGGCTGTGTTAGGTGATGAAAGAGCTTCCTTAAATAGCTGGAATAAGCCTCGAAAAGGCGAACAGTAATCACAACTTTTCTTCTTCAATAATAATGATAACTCTTTCTGTACTTCCTCTGTACTGACCTTTTGCATTGGACATATAAAAGTGGAGAATATAGTAGTAGAGGGTTTTAGTAGGAGAAAATAGTGGGGAAAAATTGGGAAAATTATAAGAAAGCGAAAATGAAAAGTAGGATGAAATACAGGTCCCTGGTGATAGGGCATCCCTGGCTTTCTCTGCGTTTTGATATATATTTTATGTTATATATATATATATATATATATATATATATATATATATATATATATATATATATATATATATATATATATATATATATATATATATATAAGGCATTCAAGCCTTTGTAGCAGCGGGTTATTTGCCCTCTACTGGTTTTGTGAAGACTTGTATCTTCCTATCTGGGTTGTTTACACCCAGATTTTGTTTTTTATTATTTTTTTATTTTGTACTTTTGTTGTTTTTATTGTTCTTTGAATTTTTGGCAAGTTTATCGCGCTAAAATTTTTGGGGGAAGTTTAGAAAATTAGCACTTTGCTAATTTAGTGAAATGATATTGTATGGCTTTGTTTCTGTTTGGTATTGTGAAAGAATCTAAGTAAACCTTGGGTCTACGTCTGCTTTTAAAAGGTATTCCGCGTCCTTTGTCATCAAAGTGCATGTGCCCGAGTACAAACTCGGGCGGGAGGTGCCGGTGTACTTTGTCCCAGATCTTAGTTGCTCTCATGTGAAGCTCCACGTTTATGTGGGCTATACCCAGTTCACCATAGAGCTTACTCTGCCTTCTCCGCTCTCTCCTTCGGGTTCCTGTTATGATATAGACCGCCTTATTTTGGATCTTTTGCAGTTTAAGGACTTGGGTCTTCGGAATTGCGTTTATAGGGACCGGCGGTACAGGAGTTTTGATCGAATGTATGCATTATAGATCTTAAGTTTGTTGGAGGTACTAAGATTTATGAACTTAAAAAGTTCCACCAAGTCCCTCCGTGCATTCGTTGTAGTTTTAGCTACATAACTCCCATATCTACGAATCGTAATATGGAGTCCCAGAACCGTGCTCTCCGTGCGGTATGGGATGCGTGCACCTACCATACGGATGTCTGCGAGGGTCCGTCGGAATAGTGGAATTACACGGAACTTTTGGGCATTGGTAGATATCTTCCATCTTCTCTCGAAACAGTTGATGTTTTCGATTTCTACTGCCGTACTCTGTGTCATGTACTTCACATTCCGATAAGGCGTCGTACATATCATTGTTATATCGTCCGCAAATTGGACGTACAACGAACCTTAAGTCAGAGGTTGGAGAAGGTCGATGGTGTATATATTATAGATTAGGGGACTTATACACCCGCCTTGTGGCACCCCCGCCTCGAGTTCGAACTCGGGGCCATTGAAATCCTTGATGTTCAGAAACGCCCTCCTCTCCATTACGTAGTCGCATAGAATCCTTTCAA
Organism: Ceratothoa steindachneri; assembly: GCA_963969495.1. NCBI lineage: Eukaryota > Metazoa > Arthropoda > Malacostraca > Isopoda > Cymothoidae > Ceratothoa > Ceratothoa steindachneri. The sequence goes on along the minus strand of CAXAKS010000263.1, from coordinate 9,604 downwards.
GTATGGGATTGAGGCCCAGTTGTAGGATTTTGTATTGCAGGCCTCTCCTTCATACTTTGTCAAAGGCCTTTTTGACGTCGCGGAGTACCAGATTTGCGTGGCGTCTTTCAGCTTTTACTTTTGCAAACTTCTCGGTGATCACGGCCTAGCGCAGTGTCCGTTCCTCGCTTCCTTCGGAAGCCATGCTGCTGGTTATTGTGAGAATTATTATCCTCGTGGAACGAATTCACCCTGTTGGCCAATATCTTCTCCAAGACTTTTCCTGCAAATTCTAAGAGAGATATAGGCCTGAAGTTAGCTGGACTGTCCGGTGACTTACCGGCTTTGGAAATGAATATCATTTTTGCTACCTTCCAGCGGTCAGGGAAGTAACCCATGTTCAGGCACGAATTCATGATATTCATGAGCCCCAACAAGATATTAGGCGGGGCTCGAATAAAATTCTCCTTTGTAAGTCCTGTACGCTCTAGTGCTCACTGACGAAAGGATTTTAGGGTTTTTGAGAGCTCTTCGGCAGTAATTCTACCGCCGAGTCCCTCCATTTCCCTTTCCTTCGATACACAATGGTGAGGATGGGTTCTGTATATCTGGTCGTTCAAGTCGTTTATAATTCCCTCTTCGAAGTCCAAATCAAAGTCATCATTCTCTTCCGGGGATATCTTAAATATAGATGCCCCAAAGAGCCTGAATTCCTCTTCAATTTCTTCCGCGTCCGTAATTTTGGTATTGTCACGTCTAAGATTTATAGTCTTTTGTGGCTGTCCGCCTCTTAGTCTTTTTACTGTTTGCCAGAATGTACGTGAGTCGTTTTCTATATTTACTCCGTCTATCAAATTGTTCCAGAGTACATTATGTTGGTCCCTAATAAGAGTCATTAATTCGTTGCGTATGTGTCGTGTTCGTCTGTGCGTAGTGATGTTGGGGCTAGTGAGGTTCACTTCATTGATCCGTTCCCCGTATTCCCTTGCGAGAAATTTCATTCTAGGGATCCAGGAAGGGGCAGGAAGAGTTTTATATTTAACTCGGGGAATGGCTTCCTTATCAGCTTTTAATAAATTATCATTAATTTTATCCAACTCCTCGTCAATTTCTTCTAGAGTGGCATTAATTAAGGGGTCAGGGTTGTAATTTTCGAGGAGTAGTTTATAAGTATCCCAATTGGCTCGAGCGTTGCTCTTGCGTTCTGGGATAGGGACTTGAATGGGGGAGTTTGAGATTTTAATAAGGATAGCCTGGTGGTCGCTGGGGATAGGAGGACCCGGCTCAATGAAGTGATTGTAGGGGAACAGTGCTAGTGGGCACTATGTCTGGTTTTGTGGCTGATCTGTGTGTAATGTATCTGGGGAAGTTTGGTCCAATTCTTGTCATAATTTGTCTTTCAATAAGTGTCTCAAGATTTCTGCCTGCTGGGTTGGTGGACTTGTAATCTGAGGCAGCACTCCTCGCATTGAACTCGCCGGTAAAAAGAACGGTTCTGCCGTGACCACAAAGCTGCAGGAAGTTGTGAAGGGGCAAGTAGCCTCTCCTTGGGGGCTGCTACCTTGTTGCCAGGGGTAGGGGGATAACTACCGTATGGAAATTAACAGCGAGGTATGACTCGTCGAGTCCACTTATTGATCTGAAGCCAAGACCTCTTTTCACAGCTATCGCGCATCCGTCGAAACGTTCTCCACTGTGATTTTTGGTGAAGACTTCGTAGGGGAAATTTTTTAGCCTGCCTGTGTCATTCATCCCATGTTCTGAGATAAATATAACGTCTAAGGCGCATTGTCGTATTACGTTACCGTATAGTGTTTTTTTGTTCGACCAGCCGTCAGAGTTAAAATGTAATATTTTTAATGTCTCCATTGTCTAGTCCACTAAAGATTCATGTGTGTAGTCATGTTGTTTTGGACTTATTCCCTTACCAGCTTAGGTCCTTGTGGAGTTTTTAGGGGCGTGATGGTTTTTCATGTTCGTTTTATCCTGGATTCGCCGTCCGTTAGAATAATAAAGGTTTCGGGTGCCAGTTTGATCAAGCCTTGGAGTAGAGCCTCCTCGACTTGTTTCTCGCTGTAGTCGTCCGAGGTGAATCCCCATTTGTATCTTCCGGATATTAATCCTTCCGGCACATCAAGGACATCCATTTCCTTAGGGAAAGGGGACCTTTCAGCAGCGAATATCTTCAAGTTAATTTTTCTTGAATAGTAAGCGTGCCTAGATTCCCTCTTACAAGAAGAGGACGATCTCGGCCGTCTCTGAGGCTGTGAGGTTTTCCGTGAGCGAATCAAGAGTCCCTTCCCCCTCATGTCTCGCAGTATCAGTCACCGTAGCCTCATTATCTACCTGTGTATGTGTGATCGAGTTTGTGTCCTGTGAAGTTTGCATGTTGTTTTATTTTTCAGAGCGTGTCTTTGCCTCCTTTTCTGCCTGGCCTGGATCCTAGGATCCCTGGAGGGAACTGGAGCGCTACTAGGGGTGGGGAGCTTCTGGCAGCTAGTCTCGCACTGGGGTTTGAGACTAATCTTGAAAATCTCCTCTGACCGTGGGTTTGGGGAAACCACATGTTTTCCATTCCATTATACGTCACCATTCTATTAAGTTCATCTGCAAAGCACCCCGGGAGGAGGGATTTGCAATGTGAGCATAATAGATGAAACCCATAACTTTGGTCTAGTTCTCGTTCACGACGTGGATATGAAATATTTCCATTAGACTGCATAACAACAGCTTTAGCCACCTTGGCGTAGGTGCTATTCACTTTATTTTCTTCATCTTGTCTTTTTTGATTAGCCTTTTTCTTCAACAGTTCTTTTTTGACCGGGCAAACATGGAGAGCGTCTTATGTTCTCCAGCACAATTAAGGCACTTCATAGAGGTGCTCTTACAGCTCCTCCAAGAATGTGTATCCGACACGCAGATAGAGCACAAAAGAACATTCCCTCCTGGGGCAGGTGGCCGTGGTGTGCTCCTCATACTTGTAGCATTTGAAACACATCTGGAGGTCGATAAACTCGTCACATTCGATCTGCTCAGGGCAGACACGGACGTTAAAGAGGAGCATACCTCCCTCCGTGGCCTTACCTGCATTGACCTTTTCCACAAAAGTACACCTATATAAATAGTCATTTCATCTACTCATAATACAAAATTCAACCAATCAGGATTGAGATACATTTAATAGTCAAACTAATGTTTATTTTTGGAATAGCATACCATAGAATTAACAAATTGACCAATCGAAAAAGAGACTGCCGAATATTCGACTCATATGCTCTGCTGACAACCTTCGGATAAAGCATATTTTACTTGCTTAGTAACGGACCTTGAGCACCGCTTACATAGAAAAGCGCCTATTCTGGAAGTCCTTTGGTGAATTACGCTTTACCCTTCAAAAAGAGAGAATACTTTTTTCATCGCCGACTCATAACTCAATGATGGCTTAAGCACCTCACTACTCCCGTCCATCGCCCTGCGTGGGAACCTGCTTGTATGTCTGACATTCATTGATTTCGGTGTTACTGCCGGCATCTTGGACTGACATAATTAAGGGCTTATGTGAAAACTGGTTTAAGGACTAGCCCACAGCGGAAGCATAAGTCAGAAATTATCTCGGAACTGGGGCATAGCTGCGAGTCCCTGGCGGAGGAGAGATCTTCATCGCCTGGGGTACCTGGTTAGAATCATAAAGGGAAGTACACCCGTCTCTATGTAGTTTGATGCAGTTATGGCGTAAGTACCCGAAAGGGGGTGGAAAAATTTTAGCGGCCGTTCATTAGGCCGCTACTACATCAAGTCCAACATAATTCACCCCTTTTGAGGTTACACTCGAGATCCATCCCATCCATCCATCACCCATCATTCTGGCAGCAAGCGAGCGGGGAACCAACATTAAAATGGACGGGAGCGTTTTTTCACCATTTATTGGACTCGTACCCCAACATACCTGCACTAACCGCTACCTCCTTTACCATTTCATAACTTCCTTTTTCACTCCAAACATCATAATTACACTTTGGTTCCAGAAAAGAAGACATCACAAGAGGACTTAGTAAGGACGTGGAAAACTATGGAGACCATCACTAAGAGGTTCCCCTAAGGACCATCCCTGGAAAAAAGAACCCGAAAAAAGGAATCTATGAGAAACCCTCTACCTCGAATTAAATCTAGTACTGGTGAAACTTATTGAAGTCTCATCTTGGTTCATCGCCTTATGTGCCGAGACTAAGGACGTGAACCAGCTCCTACCGGAAGAGGGAGCGAGGCTCCTCAGGAACACTGGACTCGAAGCAAAAACCCCTCCACAAGTGGCAGCCAACCGAAGCGTGATATGAAGCAAAGTGGAGAGCTGGGTGGGTTAGCATACACCCTCGGAGCTCAAAGAGGAGATTACTAAGAGCAATCCCTGGGCCCAAGTTCATGAAATAATAAAATTTTGCGAACACACGTGTTTAAGATAACTTTCGCTACCACCGAAATGGCCAAGAAATCAACGCAGAATGGAATATTGGTATTTAACATGAGAATACCAGGCGATAACATTTAACAAGAGAAATTCAGTAGCATTCAGATGTGCTTTTCATGCTACAAATTAGAGCACACAACCACGTCATGCCTAGATATAAAAAAACTCTGGTAAAGTGAATGCGCCACAGAAGGACATCGATTCGATAAGTGCGAGAGCACTAAGAAAAAATGGCTTAACTGTAAAGGGGAACATAGGACTATGGCCCTGAACTGCCCCAAGCGCTGTGAGATCATCAAAAGGAAGGAAGAAGAAGAGAGGAAAGCTAAGGAAATGACCTACGCGAACGCCGCCAAGAAGAATGCGGAAATAAAGCCTGCATCTGCACCTGCACAGATGAATATGGTGGTAGATCTAAGTGCAAAGATACTGATGTGTATTACCCACGCAAATGTGGCTAATTCAGTGAAGCCTGGCTGCTATAACCAGATAGTCAATGTTCTCTTGAAAACAAACAATCTCCTTTCAGTAATTATGCCTGCATACCCTGAATTCTCCAAGGTATTCAAGGAATCAGTCATAAGGAACAACACTGTCAGATCTGGAGTGGAGGAGATCGTTGAAGCTTCCTCATTGGAGGAATCCGAAGAGGATGAGAAAGAACAAGAAGAAAAGGCTGAAAGTGAGGAATAATCCTCCTCGCAACGATGAGGGCCCCTGCACCCGTACTCGAGCTACGAAGAACAGGTCCAAAACCCGAGTCATCCTCCAATGAAGGAAAACCCTGGGCAGAGTAAAACCGCCCAGCCAGCCCCCAAGAAGAAAAAGAAGAATAAGAAGAAGCATAGGTAAAAACAATTCACCATGTTACGGAACACACTGAATTTATTGGAATTTAATACCAACGGCTTGTTGACGAAAAGACTCCTTTACGGAAATATATTCAGGAAAATTGATGCGGACCTCATCTTAATTTCGGAACATGGGATCGACACGCGTAGTGCAGAAATGAAAATCTGGAACGACGAGGTATTGATCACGAATTATTCGCAGGAGCGGTTTGACGGAGCCGCTATTGCAATAGAGAAAGAGATTAAATACAAGCAAATAATAAAACTAGAAGAATCCTACCTCGCGATTGAGGTCGAACTCGACATAGGAAAGTTGATCATTGCTACTGGATATCGACCGCCAAAGAAAGATGTGTTACCAATTCACACTCTCACTGGCCTATTTGGCAAAAAAGCCCCCACTTTATCAATGGGGGATCCGAACGCCAGATGCCGAGAATCTGGTCACAGGCCTTTCAACGGTATAGGAAGAAGCCTGGACCTATTGCTGGAGATAAATATTGCCTAGCGAATAGGCCCCAACGTCCCGCCTTTGTCAGAAAACGGAAGTGCCACAAAACCAGACATCTCTCTGGCAAATCGTCAGCTGCCGTTCAATTACTACATGGAACCAGTTGAGGTACCATGTAATGACCATATGGGGATCCTACTCACTATCAACAGGAACCCTATACAAGTTCCAGCTGTAGTCATAAAGAACTACAAAAGAGCAGACTGGACACGGTACGCGCGCCTTTTCGAGGCCTACGATCCGCCCAACTTGGACGAGGCAATTCTCAAGGAGATTGAAAAGACACTCGACGACCTTAATAACCATCTCATCAACGCAGATAGGGCTTGTATCCCTAAATCAGAGTATAGAACCATCTCTACCTACAGATGGACCGAATACATGAAGGATTTATGCCGTGAGTTGAAGTTATTGTATGAAATCAACATCAGGAATGCGTCAGTTCACTCAATACAGCGAAGTAAAGAAGTCAAATAAGAACTGAACCAGTTGATCCTCGAACAACATTGGGGATGATGCGATCGATAGCCTCGATCACGCAGCAACTTCCAAAGATTTTTGGAAAAATATCAGAAATCTCAAAGGATCGAGTGGGGAGAAGCAGAAGATTGAGCCACAAAAAGAAGATGGAAACATCGAAACGGAAGAAGGAAAAATTGAAGAGCTATTCTGAATTATTGGAAAAAAATCTTCAGTATATCTGAGAAGGAAAACGAAGACTATGACCTAGAGTTTGAAAGCAACATCATCGACGAGCTTAACGAACAAATACACAAGACGCACCCTCACCACCAGGTGGATAGACATCGTGACGGAGACGCCGAGATTACCGAAGAACTACTACTCGGCGCGCTCCGTTCATTCCTACAAAAAGCCCCAAGACAATCGGGGCTTACAAAGCTAAATTTTTAAAAGGCACCAGCCAATGTCATTGATGGGATGAGAAGGATATATAACGCCTGTCTCAACACGGGATACTTTCCAGATGCTCATAAAACGTCTAAGGTGATTTTCTTGCCTAAGCACAGAAAGGACCCAACGTTGAAGGAGAGCTACTGGCCAATTTCACTTCTAGAATGTGTCTCAACTGGAGTCGAACTACTCCTTCAACCCACATCAATTCGGGTTTAGGAGGAAGCGAAGTACGGAGATGGCGATAAATGTCATTACGGAAAAGCTAGCTATTTGTTCACTTGTTTTTACTATTACTATATTATACTTGACACGATTAGATTTCACTTGTTATTTTTATTAGTATCTTCTAATATCTTATATTTATAACTGTTAAATTTTATTTTGTTCTTATACCTCCATGCTTATTATTTAGCTATTATTCACTTGTTTTTACTATTGCTACTAATTACCTATTATTAACTGGTTTTTACTATTGCTACTATTCACATTAATATTACTATATAACTTTTCAGATTATCGTTTATTTAATGACTTCATTTAATGAGCATTTATTTTTAAATTATTGAGTACACTGTTCTATTACTTTCTAGATTCACAATTCACTATTGACACTATATATTTCGTGCTTGTTTATTTTTAATTTTTTTCGAACTTCACTTTTAATTTTAATTGTTTGTCACTTTTTTACCACTAGTTTATTTCCGATGTCCTCATTCCGCACTTTATATTCTTGTAAGTTGTCCCGTTTATTTTAAAATCTCGTAAATGTAGTTTAACACAGATCAGCTCCACTTCATTATTTGTAAGTTCTACCTCCGTTACTTTTAATTCTGATCTTATATATAGTCCCACTCCTCCTCCAAGCCTTCCATTGGCCCTGTTTTTGTAAAATAATCTATAGCCTTCTAGCATGTATTCACATAATAAGTCTTTTATGCCAATTTTTAGATGGGTCTCAGTTAAGGCTATGATGTCAACCTCTTCCGTTGCTATTAGACATTTAAGTTCTGTAATATGTTTTCTAAGGCTACGTGCATTAAAAGTTATTATTTTGATTGTACTGATTTCTTTTGAAGGTGAGCGGGTGAGACTATTCATTAGTTTCCCTGTCTGTGGGTGGGGGTGGGGGTCAGGGCCGGGGGGGATCGGGGAGGGGAGGCAGCTGCTTGAGCGTAGCCACGGGGATTAAAGGGATTTGCAACAGGGCGAGGAGTGACATGGAAATTAAATGGGTTGTCGGTAGGGCGAGGAGTTACATGGAAATTAAATGGGTTTGGAGGTGTGGCTTGGGAGGGCGTATTGGTCATCTGGGTTGGGTTAGCTAGGTTTGAGGGGGTCCCTACCCTGTGCCTTCGGTCAGGTGAGGCAGGGGAAACCCGTTCTGTGGCAGGTGTGGGAGGGTTATTTGTTTGACTCTGGCATCTCTTATGTATATTATATACAGCGTTGTTTAGCAATTTACTCATTAACTGTACTCCTGCTTGTGACAAATGGATACCATCTCTGTTTGTTAGCCAAGGCTTATTATGGAAGCTACTCCATGTGTCGTTATATAACACATGTTCTTTCTCACACATTTCTTTTAGAGATTCATTGATTCCTAGAGCTCTGATGTTACTGTAGTGATTGTTGGCTCTCATACGTGGCAGTATTCCATTAACTATGCATTTATTTGTCTTGGATCTCATTTCTTTTATTAGCTTGTTATACTTAGCTAGTATTTCCCTACTTGTGGCTTTACCACCGTCATATGCATCGTTACTACCCACGTTAACTAGTAAGCATGAACTCCTGGGGACTTTTGCTTTCTTAAGGTCTTCAGTAATTATGTCTAAAGTACCACCTGGTATTACCTTGACCATTCTGTTCTTCCTTTCCATGGCAAATGCTACACCCTGACCCCTTAAAAGTGAGTCAGACAAGACATAGGTGTTAACTTCATTGCTGCTGGATTTCCTAACCTGCTTATCTCCGTTATGCGACTTTACCCTTAAGGAGCTTGTCTCACCTATAGCAGCGAACCTGTTCGCCAGAGTGATTGTTGGGGGGTTATCCACTCTCCTTACCTTTTTTGAATTATTTCTAACTTCCTGAAAACCCTGGTTGGTATGAGCCTCATTTGTTACTTTATTGCTGAGTTTACTTACTTCTTCTTTAAGGTGGATCACTTCTTCCTTTAGATGGCAGTTTTCTACTTTAAGAGCCTCAGTCTCTTTCCTATTCTCTTCAATGAGGTTTTCGAGGAAAGCAAACTTTTTGCTGTTTATACACATATAACAAGTGGCATCATGGCGTGGATGTCTGGGGTACCACTCTGGATAATATTTCTTACTACACCCTGGGCACGCAATCCTTATAGGAGGCATGTTTTAAAGGAAAAGGAAAGCTGGGAAAACACACACAATAAAATTATGATTACTTTCTTTTGACTATCGAAGAAGGGATAGGCTTGCGAAACAGTGAGTTTGTGCGCGCGCGTGTGCTTCGTATTTTCCTACTTACATATGTGAGTGTGCTTAAGCTCGCGAGATTGTAGGTGTTCGTGCGTGCGCGTCTGTACGATGTGTGTACAAACGTTGTACAGAGAGGAATGTGAAGCAGGAGTTGGACCTAAAATCTCGAAGTAAACAGGATGAAGCTCGTAAATCTGTCAAACTAGAGATGGAGTCAATGGAAAATATACACGGAAAGACAACTGAAAATAAATTTAAGCAACTTGGATAAACTGATTTCAGTTAAATAAAGAAGGGAAACAATAAGTAACAACGAAATATTAATAAAAAAGCAGAAAAATAAGAAAAAAAAAAATTCTATAAGGATAAAGTAGAGATAACTTAGCTGTTGTTTTGTCACGAGGTCACTATACGCGAATATGCACTACAA